>PVIY010043119.1:0-20508 GCA_004026745.1 Myrmecophaga tridactyla
AAAAAAAATGAATCAGCTTTTATAAAGGGGATTTATTAAGTTACAAGTTTACTGTTCTGTGGCTGTAAAAATGTCCAAACCAAGTCATCCAGAGAAAGATACCTTGACTCTGAAGAAAGGCCGAATGGCATACAGGACTTCTCTGTCAGCTGGGAAGGCATGTAGTTGGCATCTGAGGTCCTTGTTCCTTGTATGTTGCTTGTGCTTCTGATTCCAGGAGCTTCCTCTCCAAGTATTTTGGGGCCCTCACTTAGCTTCTCTGTATTGTCTGTCCCCAGGTTCTGGCTTGCTTAGCATCTCATGGGAAGGCACATGGCAACATCTGCTGGGCTCTGGTTTCTAACGGCTCTCCAAGCATCTTTGTCAGCAGTCCAAGCATCTCCAAATGTCTGTGTCTAAGCTTTTCTCGAAAATCTTTCCCTGTGATGTCTCTTGTAAGGACTCCAGTAAACTAATTAAGACACACCTTGAATGGGCGTGGTCACATCTCCATCTAATCAAATGGTCACACCCACAGTTGGGTGTGTCACATTTCCATGGAAACAACCTAATCAAAAGATCTCGCCCTACAATAGGTCTGCTCCCACAAGATTGGATTAGGATGAAAAGAACATGGCTTTTCTGGAGTACATAATAGTTTCAAACCAGTACACATGACAAAGCACATGGTGGCATCTCCTGGTCTCTTTCTTCCAGGTTCCATTGAATCTCAGTGTTTCAGTTTGCTAAAGCTGCCAGAAAGCAATACACCAGAAGTGGGTCCGCTTTTATGAAGGGGATTTATTAAGTTACAAGTTAAAATTCTAAGGCAGTGAAAATGTCAAAATTAAGGCACCAAGAAGAGGATACCTTCACTTGAGAAAGGCTGATTGTGTCCAGGGTTTCTCTGTCATATAGGAAGGCACATGGCAATATCTGCTGTCTTTCTCTCTGGGTTTCTGGTTTCAAATGGCTCTCTCAGCATTTTCAAGCATCTGTGTCTAAGATTTCTCCAAAATGTTCTCCTTTTAGAAGATTCCAGTGAGCTAATTAGGACCCATCTTGGATGGACAGGGTCACATCTCCATGAAAACAACCTAATCAAAAGAGCCTAGCCATAATACGTCTGTCCTCACAAGACTGAATTAAAAGAGCATGGCCTTCCTATATTCTGGAGCAGCTAGAAGAAAATATCTGAGAGGATCATATGGTAGCCCATGACCAACTCTGCAATCTGTCCTGTAACTATTTGTTGAAGAGTGCTTTGAAAACTATTGCTTTTTTACTTCTTTGCTTTGTATATATGTTACACTATACAATAAAAAAAATTAGGAAAAAAAAGAGCCTGGCTTTTCTGGGGTATATAACGGTTTCAAACTAGCACACTCGGATTCTTAACTTCTGTAGAAGTAAGAAGAGTACAGAAATCTCTTTCTGTATCTGAATTCCATTCTGCTTATAAAGGACTCCAGTAAAAGGATTAAAGCCCATTCTGATTGAAGTGGCCACACCTCAATGGAAGTAACCTCATCAAAAGGTCCTACTTACTATGCATTCACACCCACAAGAATGGAAACCTTGAGAACATGTTTTTCTGGGGTAATGTAATTCCAAACCACCATCCCCTCCCCTCACACATACAGTTTTCCTATTATTAACACTTTGCATTGGTGTGATAATGTTGTAATCGATGAACCAATATAATTATGATTGCTCTATTAATTATAGTCTGTAGTTTACATTAGAGTTAACTGTGTTGTACAGTTCCATGTTTTTAAAAATTTTTATTCTACTAACCTCTATACAACCTAAAATTTTCATTAATTGCATTCAAATATATAGAATTCAGTGGTGTTATACTATCACCATCACTATTCATTACTAAAACTTTTCATTAACTCAAATAGAAACTTTGTATCAATTAAGCATTAACTCCCATTCTTTACACCCATCCCAGCCACTGTATTTTAGTTTCTGCGTTATGAATTTGCTTATTCTAATTATTTGCTTATTCTATTATTGCCCTTTTGTGTTTGGCTTTTTTCTCTCAACGGGGTGTCTTCAAAGCTCATCTATTTTGTCGCATGTATCAGAACTTTAGCTTTTTCTATGGTTGAATAATGTTCTGTCACATATATGTATCATATTTTGTTTATCCATTCATCAGTTGATGGACACGTGGGTTGCTTCAATTTTTTGACAATTGTTTGACAATTGTGAATAATGCCACTATGAATATCAGTATGCAAATATCTGTTTGAGTCCCTGCTTTCAATTCTTCTGGGTATATATCTGGAAGTGGGATTGTTGGGCCATATGCTAATTCTATACTTAAGTTTCTGAGGAACCACAAAACTGTTTTCCACTAGCAGTTTCACCATTTTACATTTCCACCAACACTGGAGTGTTCCTATTTCCCTACACCCTCGCCAGCATTTGTTATTCTCTCTCTTTTTTTAATAGTGGCCATTCTAGTGGGTGTGAAATGTTTTCTGTGTTCTTTTTAAAGTTTAATTTTGAAACAATTTCAAATGTATAGTATAGTTGCAAAAATAATATAAACCCTGTAGAGAGTAAGCCAACATACCATGTCCCCTGCTGCCAAGACCCAGATCCACCAATTACAACATTTTGCCACCTTTGCTGTATCATTCTTTCTATCTGTTACTGGATAAAGGTGGTGGAATCTGCCCAAGGAACTCAACGACCAATTCCTGAGACACCGGGGTTTCAAAGACAGAGTCTATTGCTAAGTGTGAAGCAAGAGATCAGATGGCCTATCGGCCCCCAAACCTTTCTCTCCAAACTGCAGTAATTCTGATGGTTTAATAGTATTCAAGTATGGGCAGGTTTTAGAATAATGAGCACAGTGGTGCCAGAAGACGTCACGAGAGGTGATCTAGTTATTGAGCATGCGCAGATCGATAACATGCTTAGTCACAGAGCACATGTAAGAAATGGCAGCCCTAATATGATCATGGGTGTGGTTTTTGTATTATAATGAGGTGCAGGTGACTGATAGGTCATAGTCTAAGCTGCTGTCCATGTCAGGCAGGCCCACTTTGGTTAGATCCAATCTTAGTTAGCAAGATGACTTTGAGCTTGGGGTGGATTAGTGCTAGGCTGACCGAGAAACCTTCATTAATAAACATTAAGGGCTATCTTTAGTGATCATAAGACTCTAAAGTAAAAAAAAATTGGACAAATGGGTACAAGTGAAGGTTGGTCCAATGTTTTACCATCACAAGGGTGCAAGATAAAGGCTACACGGGCATTATCAGAGATCGAGGCAGCTGGAGTACAGTTTAAGAGATTTCAGATATTTCGGTATGTCTGCTCTAATATATCAGAAAGCAAAAAGGAATATCTATATAATGATTCAGTAATCATAATCATCTCTTAAATTCTAACTCCTCATTTACATTATCTATCTATCTATCATTTATCTATTGATATCTATCTACTATCTATCACGTTATATTTTCCAAACATTTGTGAGCAGGTTGCACACATACTCCTTGAATACATATAATGCTCATGTACATTTCTTACAAATAAGGATATTAACTTATGTAATCACTTTAAGTGTAGTTATCAAGTTCAAGAAATTCAATGTTTATATAAAGCTTACATTCTATATTCATATTTTTATATACCAATATTGTCCTTCTGAGCCTTTTCTCCTCTATTCTTAGATCCCATTCAGGATCATGTATTGCATTTAATTGTTATTATCTCCTTAGTTTCTCTTTCTTTCTTTTCTTCAATTGTGCAAACATATATACAGCGTACATCTTCCCATCCCAACCCCTCGTAAGGATTCCATTTGGTGGGATTAATCAGGTTCACATATTGCAGTACCCTGACCACCATCCATTGCTGAACTTTCCTTTCATCCCAAAGATAAACCTTACACCCATTTTGCATTAACTTCCCATTGTCTCTGTCCTCAACCCCATGGCAATCTGTACTCTACTTTGTGTCTCTAAGAGTTTGTATATTCTCTGATATTTTCTTTGTGGGTACCAAGGCTTAAATTTAACATCTCAAATCTGTAACAATCTCCTCTGCTTTGATACCGACTTAATTTTAATAGCACATATAAACGATGTTCCTGTGCCTCTCTTTCCTCCCATCTATATGTAGTTCTTGTCACAGATTACATATTTATACATTATGAGTTCAAAACCATTGCTTTATTGGTACATTTTATGCATTTCCTTTTAGATCCTGTAGGAAGGGAAAAGGGTTATAAATAAAAATGCAACAGTACTGGTATTTATATTTTCCCATGTTGTTATCTTCATTGGAAATCTTCATTTCTTTATGTAGCTTCTGTCAGTTATTTAGTGTTATTTCCTTTCAACCTGAAGAACCCCCTCAAGGATCTTTTGCAGAGCTGGTTTAGTGGTGATGAAATACCTCAGCTTTTGTTTATCTGGAAACATGTTAATCCCTTCCTCATTTTAAAAAATACAATTTTATTATGTGTTATATATTTACATACTATATAATCATCCAAAGTGTACAATAAATAGTTTACAGTATCATCATATAGCTCTGCATTCATAATCACTATCAGTTTTTGAACATTCCCACTGCTCCAAAAAAGTAAAAATAAGATTAAAAACAAAAATAAAAGTAAAAAAGAACATCCCAAACATCCCACCCCCCATCCCCCCTACTATTTATTTATTTTTGTCTTTATTTTCTTACACTGGATAAAGAAAGTGTCAACCACAAAGTTTTCACAATCACACGGTCGCACCTTAAAAGCTCTATAGTTATACAACCATCTTCAAGACTCAAGGCTACTGGATTACAGTTCAATAGTTTCCCTCCCTCATTTTTGAAAGATGGTTTTGCTGGATACAGAATTTTTTGTTAGAAATTTTTGCTTTCATATTTTAAATATACTTTCCCACTGCCTTCTTGACCCCATGGCTTCTGATGAGAAATTGGTGCTTAATCTTATTAAGGTCCCTTCTATGAGACACACGATACTCTCTGTGGCTTTCAGAATTCTCTCTACATTTGGCATTTAACAGTTTGATTATAACATGGCTTGATGTGGGTCTATCTCGGTTTATCCTGTTAAGAGTTTGTTGAGCATCTCTGCTCATGTCTTTGCTCATGTGTATGTTCATGTCTTTCACTAAATTTGGGAAGTTTTTAGCCATTGTTTCCTTGAACATTCTGTCTGATTCTTTCACTGTTTCTTCTTCTTCTTTGATTCCCACAATGTGTATATTGGTATGCCTGATGGTGTCTGTTTCGGTTTGCTAAAGCTGCCAAAATGCAATATACCAGAAATGGTTTAGCTTTTACAATGAGAATTACAATTCACAGTTCTTAGACCATGGAGATGTCCAACTTAAGGCATCAACCTGGGCTCTAAAGTTAGGCTTCCTGTATCTGAGGCTCCTCTGTCACATGGCAAGGCACATGGTGATTTCTGCTGGTTCGTCTGTCCTGGGTTTCACTGCTTCCAGCTTGTGACTTCAGTGGCTTCCTCTCTCAACTTCTCTGGGGTGCTTTTCTGTGAGCTTCTCCTAATTTTATCTTTTTGCTTTTGTAAGAGTTTCATCCTCTTAGAAAGGACTCCAGTAAAAGGATTAAGACCAAATTTACATGAGATGGGTCACATCTTCATTGAAACAACTCACTCCAAAGGTCAGACCTTTACTGGGATACACGACAGCTTCAAACTACCACAGTGTCCCATAGTTTCCTCAGGTATTGTTCACTTTTCTTCATTTTATTTTCCTCTTTCTGTTCCTCAGACTGGATGATTCCAATTGTTTGATCTTTAAGTTCATTGAGTTGTTTTCTTCGGCCAGCTGCAATCTGCGATTGAAGCATCTAGGTAATTTTAAATTTCTTTTACTGTGGCCTTCAGCTCTATTTGGTTTATTTTCATAACTTCCGTCTCTCTTTTGATATTCTCTTTGTGTACACCTATAGTTTTCCTGATTTCCTTAAGTTCTTTGTCCATGTTTTCCTTTATCTCTTTGAGCATATTTAAGACCATTTTGTAAAGTCTTTGTTTGGAATGTCCCAGGTCAGCTCTTCCTCACTGATGGTTCCTAATGCTTTAATCTTCTACTTTGCTTGGGCTATGAATTCCTGTCTCTTTGTATGTTTTCTAATATTTTGTTAAAACCTAGACATTTTGATATTTCAGTGTATTATCACTGGAATTTAGAATTTGGGGTACTGCTCCTTCAATGAGCTATAGACATGATGGTTTATTTCTGAATTTTCAATTCAATTTCATTGGTCTATGTTTGTCCTTGCGCCAATTGATTATTATAGCTTTGAAACAGTTTTAAAATCATGAAGTGTGACTCCTCCAGCTTGGTTTTTCTTTATTAAGATGGTTTTGGTTATTTCAGGCCCTTTAACCTTCCATATAAATTTGGTGATTGCGTTTTCCTCTTTTGCAAAGAAGACAGTTGGAATATTTATTGGGACTTCACTGAATATGTAAATCCCTTTGGATAGAATTGACATCTTAACATTTAGTCTCCCAATCCATAAACATGGGCTATCCATCCATTAATTTACGTCTTGCTTGTTTGTTTGTTTTTGGCAATGTTTTGTAGTTTTCTTTGTACAAGTTCTTTACATCCTCGGTTTAATTTATCAATAGACATTTGATTCCTTTCACTGCTATAGTAATTGAATTTTTTCTTGATTTCCTCTTCCGAATGTTCATTGCTAGTGTAAAGAAGCATTACTGATTTTTGTGTATTAATCTAGTACCCCACCAATTTGCTAAATTTGCTTATTAGCTCTAGTAGCTTAGTTGTGGATTTTCCATGATATTCTATAATAGGGTTGTGTCATCTGCAGATAGGAAAAGTTTTACTTCTTCCTTTCCAGTATGAATGCCTTTTTTTTTCTTTTTCTTGCCTAACTGCTCTGGCTAGAACTTCTAGTACAATGTTAACTGTTGACAGTAGACATTCTTGCCTCATCCTCTTCTTAGAGACAAAACTTTGCCTGTCATCAATGAGTATGATGTTAACTGTGCGTTTTTCGTATATGTCCTTTATCCATGTTGAGGAAGTTTCCTTCTATTTCTAGCTTACTGAGTGTTTTTATCAAGATGGGGTGCTGGATCTTATCAAATGTCTTTCTTCAACAATTAAGGATGCTCATGTGTTTTTCCCCCTTCATTCTATAATGTGGTGTACTACATTAACTGATTTTCTTACATTGCGTTACCCTTCATATCTTGGAAAATACCACTTAATCATGGTGTCCAGTTCTCTTAATGTGCTGTTATATTTGGTTTACTAGCATTTTGTTGAGGATTTTTGCATCCACTTTTATGTGGGATATTGGTCTACAACTTTCTTTTCTTGTGGTATTATTATCTGGATTTGGTTTTAGGGTGATGTTAGACTCATAGAATGAGTTAGGGAGTGTTCTCTCCTATTCAAAAATTTTAAACTACTTTGAGCTTCAAAATAGGTGTTAACCCTTTATAGAATATTCGGTGAAGAGCCCCCTGTGAAGTTATCTGATCCTGGGCTTTTATTTTTTGAGAGTTCTTTGATGATGAAGTCAGTCTCTTTATTTGTCATCGGTCTGTTCAGATTACCTATTTCTTCTTTAGTCAGTGTGGGTAGCATATGTGTTTCAGGGAATTTGTCCTTTTCCCCTTATCTAATTTGTTGGTGTATAGTTGTTCATAGCATCCTCTTATAATAGTTTTCATTTATGTGGGGTCTGTAGTAATGTTCCCCTTTCACTTCTGGTCTTAATTATTTTCATCCTCTGTCTTTTTTTTTTGTCAATCTAGCTAAAGGTTTGCCAGTTTTATTGATCTTTTCAAAGAAACATCTTTTGGTTTTGTTACTTCTATTTTTAAAAAATTCTCTATGCCATTTATATTATCTCTAATCTTTATTCCTTTGCTTCTGTTTACTTTGGGTTTAACTTGCTCTTCTTTTTCTAGAATCTGAAGTTGTGAGGATAGGTCTTTGATTTGAGATTTTTATTCAAAATATAAGCATTTAGAGCTAAAAATGTCCATGTCAGTACTGTCTTTGCTGAATCTTGTAAATTTTGCCATATTGTGTTTTAATTGTCATTTGCCTCAAAGTGTTTCATATTTCTCTTGTGATTTATTCTGTACCCATTAAGTTGTTTGAGTATGTCATTTAATTTTCACATTATTTGTGAAGTTTCCAGTTTTCCCTCTGTTATTGATTTTTAGCTTCAATCCATTGGGACCAGAGAAGATATATTATATGATATCAATGGTTTTCAATGTATTGAGGTTTCTTTTCTTTTCTTCTTTTTTTTTTTTGGCATGGGTAGGCTCCAGGAATCAAATGAGACTTGTTTTGATCTAACATATTTTCTACCCTGGATAATGACTCACAGACACTGGAGAAAAATGGATATGTTGCTGATGTTAGGTCAAATGTTGTATAAACGTCTGTTATGACTAGGTTGGTTTATAGTATTGTTCAAGTCGTATATTTTCTTATTGATATTCTGACTAGATGCTCTATTGAAAATGGTGTACCAAAGTCTTCTATGATTAATACAGAGCCATCTATTTTTCCCTTCAAATCTGTCAATATTTGCTTCATTATCTGCCATTAAATGTCTTGTATTTATAATTTTATGCCTTCTAATTAAATTGGCCACTTTATCAATATATAGTGGCTTCTTTATTTTTCATAACAATTTTGACTTAAAGTCTAGTTTATCTGATATTAATATAGCTACCCAAGCTCTTTTTTGGTTACCATTTGCATGGTATGTTTTCTCCCCCATCCTTTCATTTTGAACCAACTTGTGTCTTTGAATTTAAGGTATCTTGTAAACAGTGCATAGTTTGGTCTGCTAATTTCTGTCATTTGACTGAAAAGTTTGATCCATGTATATTTAAAGTAACTACTGATAATATAGGTCATTCTCCTGACATTTTGCTGTTTGGTCTTTGTAACTCTTATGCCTGTTTTTTCCTTCAATTCTTCTGTTAATGCCTATTTTCATATTTTTAAATTTTTTGTATTGTAACATTTTGAGTCTCTTCTCACTTCTTCCTGTATATAATTTTCATATATTTTCTTTGTGGTTACCATGTGGCTTAATGATAACATTCTAAATATATAATAATCATTTGATTTGTTATCAACTTAACTTCAACAGTTTACATATACACTGTTCTTATATCTTTCCATTCTTCCACCTTTTTTGTTGTACTTGTTACAAATCATATCTGTATATATTGTATGTTCAAAACTGTAGATTTATCATTACTTTTTATGCATTTTAACATTTGTAAGAGGTAAAAACTGGAGTTATATACTGAAAATGCAAAACAATTGTACTGGCATTTACAGTTACTACATGGTTACCTTAGATGGAGGTTTTCATTTCTTTGTGCCATTTCGACCTTTCCTTTCAGTTTGAAGAACTCTGGTTAGCACAGCTTGTAGGGCAGGTCAAGCAGTGACAAACCGCCTCAGCTTTTGTTTATCTGGGAATGTCTTAATCTCACCCTTATTTTTAAAAGAAAGTCTTGCTAGATTTAAAATTCTCACTTGGCAATTGTTTTCTTCCAGCGCTTAAGTATTTTGGCCCACTGCCTTCTTGCCTCATGGTTTCTGATGAGAAATTGATACTTAATTTTATTGGGGCTTGCTTTGTCATGACCTGGTGCTTTTGTTTTGTGGATTTCAGAACTTTCTCTTTGTCCTTGGCATTTGACAATTTGACTGTTATGTGTTTGGGTGCAGTTCTCTTCAAGTTTATCCTATATGGAAATTGTTGGGCTTCTTGAATGTTCATATTCATGCATTTGTTAACTTTGGGAAGTTTTCTGCCATTCTTTCGTTGAGCATTCCTTCTTCACTTTTCTCTCTTTTCCTCATAGGATCCCCCATAATACATATATTGATATGCTTGATGGTGTCCCACAGGTTTCTTAGGCTTTTTTCACTTTTTGCTCCTCAGCTTAAATAATTTCTATTGCCTTGTCTTTGAGTTAACTGATTCTTTCTTCTGAATGTTCAGATCGGCTTTTTATTTTTATTTATTTTTTAATTTATTTTGGGTGCATGGTCTGGTAATTGAACCTGGGTCTCCCGCATGAAAGGCATGCATTCTACCACTGAACCACAGCTCCAATCTGCTTTTGAAACCCTACAGAAAACTTTTTCTTTCAGCTATTGCTATTGCCAGTACTTCTGTTTGGTTTCTTTTAAAGTTTGTATCTTTTTACCGAAATTGTCATATTGTTCAGGCATTGTTTTCCTGATATCCTTTAGTTTTTACTCCATCTTTTCCTTTGTCCTTTTTAGCATATTGGAGATCATTTAAAAATATTTTTATTGATAAATCTTCACACACATACAGTCCATACATGGCATACAATCAGTGACTCACAATATCATCACATCATTATGTATTCATGGAGATAATTTTTAACATTATCTCTGATATGTTGTAAGTGGTCTTTCATTGATGGTCTCTGGATTTTTATACTGGTCCTACAGTTGGGCTATTTCATCTTTCTTTGCTTGTCTTGTATAATCTTTTGCTATTCGCTGTACATTTCAATATTTTAAAGTGATAATGCTAGGATTTAGTGCCTGAGCTGTCTCTTCCTAGATTTCACTGAGTGCCTGTAGCTAAGGAAAACGAAAACACTACATAAAACACCTTTCATAGTCTTTACAAATTGGTTCTGAATTGGCTGGTACTCTCCTTTAAAGTCTCGCCCTACCATCAAGAAGATAAGCCTGAGGCAAATGTGAAGTGCAGGGTCCTCTCCATTTTTTTTTGTGAACCCCTGTCTTGTCCTGAGTTTGTGCTTGCCGGTGGCCTTAGGAATTCTTCCTTTTATAGGAATTCAAGTGCTCCCTCTACTCCCTATAAAATAGACTTGCTCTCCCTCAGGGGTGCCCTATTGTATGACTTAAAGCAGGCAATCATTTGCCCAAAGCTGCTTTGACTTAATTGTTTCTGACACTGTTCTAGTGGCACACAAACTGCTTCTTCCTTCAAGGCAAGTGCTGGGAGGATGAGCCGAGCAGTGTCCTATTTCAGTCACTGTCTGCCACCAGATGGACTGGCACCAACACACACGTACCATAGTATGTGCATTCAGGTGACCTGCCCACTCTAGAGCAGGGCCTGGAACCCACCACAGGAGAGCAGCTTGCTCCACATCCCACCTGGGATGGATGGGGAAGAGGCCAACAAAAAGCACCATGACTTTCTTTTACTTTTTTTTAAAGCTGCATTTTCTTAACTTGGCACTTGCTCAGTTGAAACCCTTTAACTGTTTTTCAGAGTTGAGGTACATGGCTCTGTCAATTTTTTTTCTAATTATTAAAAGATTCTGTAGGGTAATGGCACCTGGTGTGTCATATACTGCTATATTGGTAGACTGGCCTCTACCAGGCAATTGATTTGGGAGGTGGGGAACTGAAGTCCAAACAGAGTGAGTGACAGATCCCAGGTTATCTGGCAGGCAGAGGCAGAGCTGGGGAGTAGGTCAGACTTGCAATCCCAGATGAGAGGTTTTGAAGGCTCAATAGCCCAGTTCCTCCTGCTATTTCCTCTTGTCATCAGTCTTCTCTATTCATTGGGAAGCTGCTTGCTCAAAGCGGCTTGCTGTTTGGGGGATTTTGTTTTTTTGGAAAGTTCTTGACAAGACACAGTGCAAGTGGAACAGAATGGATATGTCTTGGCTCAACATGGGGTATTTCTGATCCCCCTGCATGATAATTCCTGAGGATGCTTAAGGATAAGAGTTTGGGTCTGGATTTCAGTTACGATCATGGTGAACAGTAGGGAGGGGGGTAAGAAAGGATGAAAAAGCGTTGGATTAAATTTACAGTAAGGGTAAGGGTACTGGCTAGATTATTGTCGAGAAGTCTGCTCCCTTACCATGTGACAGGTTTGTTCTGAACATTTTGTGTTCATGGTCACATTTGATGCATCCTCACAATATAGTTTCATGTGTTCCTATGAGTTAGATTATTATCCCCATTTTAAAGATGAGGAAATGGAGACTTAACGTGATGATACCACTAGATGGAAGCAAAGGTGGCCCTCAAATCTAGATGTGTCTAATGCAGAAGTCTATTTTCTTAGGCTCAGGAGTCCAAGGATGACTTTTGGCTGGAAGAGATTAGTATCAGCTCAACTTAAAGGCAGGGTCATCCTCATGGATGGAGTTGAGGATAAAGTCAGACTCAAGCTGACCTGTAGGATAAGGGCACTTCTAAGGGCAGAGTGAGTGTTCTTCTGGGGACCCTGGAAGCATAAACAGAAATGATCCTCCCCACAAATAAAACATGCTAAAGACTGAAGGATTATCTTAAAAAAGCCCTGCATATTTTCTAGTCTAATCCATTTAATATTTGTGTTTATTTTAATAATTGCTCTCCCAATCGTTGAGTAATATACATGTCATGGGGAAATGTTCCATGCCTTGCATTTAGCTACCTGGTAAAAGCAGATACATGGGGATGAGTGAAAGTTTAGCATGTGATACAGGCTTAAAATAGAGCAACCAACTGTCCCTATTTGCATGGGACTGAAAGGTTTCCTGGGATGTAGGAGTTTCAGTGTTAAAACTGGAAAATCTTGGACAAAGCAGGTTGAATTGGTGATTCTAGGTTAAGGTAAGGGTAAAACTAGCAATAGGACTTGGAGAACACAGGTTTAACTGCAAGAAAAACCTATGTATTTTATTTATCTTTCCCACCAATTATCTGTGAGTCTTTTTGAGCCTCCGGTTCCTTATCTATAAAATAGAGTTAATAAAGGTGCCTCCTTCATATGATTATTGTGAGGAATCAACGTGATAATTAGTGTAAAGCATTAACAGATGGCAAGTGTTCGGTAGATAGCAGCATCATTGCTACTTGTACCCATTATCCTGATGAGCTGTTTTTCAGGGTTCTCAGCCCAGTGATATGACCAAAATGCTTTAGTTCAGTTTTCCCACCATCTACAGAGGGAACTGGAGATGGCTATCAGCTAGGAATCAAGGAACAGTCCTGGTTCTAGTCGTATCTCTGCCTCTAACTCAGGGAAAGTTATTCCCTCTTCCTGAGTCTCTCTCTCCCCATTTGGAAATAAAGGAAGTTCAATGGAACAATTGTCACCCCTCTTCTGGCTGGAATATTGTCTGAATCTGGGAGCTGCTTTCTTGACTTAGAGGTCTTTTCAATGTTTCATGAAATCCCTTATGAAGAAGCTTTTTAGGAAATATCTAATTAGTTTGGCACAGATGAGCAAAGACACATTCATTAAACATCCATCAAAATGCTGCGGTGTAGAACAGAAAGAATAAAATGCTTTGGGGCAAAACATGGTAGCTCATCAGTAGATCCACAAGCCTTTTGACCCACTTTTTCCTGCACAGAGTCAGAATTAAGGCTCTGAGCTATCACTTGTCTCTTGTGTTTCAAACCCCAGGCATCTTAAAATGATAGGATTTAAGATTTAGGGGTGCTGCAGCTCAGAGAGGTGGAGTACTTTGTCCAAGGTCACTCAGCTTATCCAAGTCTTGGCTTTTTTAATCCAGTGGCCTTTTTACCAAACCCTGCCACTACTTGGTTCAACTTCCCTAGAGCTTCTTCATTTGTAAAGTGAAGAGAGGTATTTGAACTGAAATGTCCTGGAGGTTCCTTTCCACCACAGTCTAGTGGACTATGGGTCATAAAAACCAAGGCATAGGAATTGAGTAAGAATCTAAGGCTGCATGACTACTGTCCAATGTGCTGAAGGGGACAATGGGCGGGGCTCTATCATAGACTACCCAAGGCCAAGGGAAGAAGGTACATCTTTTACCAGAGAATCAGCCTTCCATCTAACTCTTCTCCTGATCTGTCCTGCTAGACATACATCACCCCTTCTCATTTTTGGCCTTGCAGATACCTTTGGTGACAGGACAGAGGTACCATGATACACTGGTGTCCATGTGTTGGATAGAGAGACCTCATGGATTGTGTTTTCCTGCATAAGGTCCTAATTCTGTGTCTGTCCTAAGCTGGGGGTAGTTTAGCATAAGAATATCAAAACCAATCTCTCACCCATCTGTTTCAACATTTCCTCAACTCTGGTTGGAGGGGATGGGGCGGCAGGTTTAATTCTCCTGGCCTCTCAGGGATGGGTGCAGAAACTGGAAGTGACATTCACTTAGTAGGTGCTAGATAAATTAGGAAAAAGGAGCACCCAGGAGTCATGGCCAGGCTCTCAATACAAGACCCTTGATAGGCTGTCAGGGCCATGGCAGACCAGTGCAGTGCTTGGAAGGTAGGGGATCTGTGTCACACAGGGTAGGAGAACCCCATGGCTCAGCGTCACAGTGTAGAATCAGACCAAGTTAGAGAACTGATCAGCAGCAGAGAGGATAGATTTGAAGAGCCTGGATTGTAAAATACAGGATGTGCTTGGTGACAACAATTCTTTTTCCTTTCATTTGCATTTTGCATGGTCTCTGAGCTCTCACTGTGCTAGCTAGTTTACATGTGGTCTAATTTATTTTAACAACCTAAAGTTGAAAAAGTTATCAACATTTTAAAATTAGGGTATGGAACCTCAGAGGTGAAGGCACCAAAGCCCAAAGCCTCTCACCTGGCAAGTGGCAGACTTGAGGTCTGTTCCTATGAAGCCCACCCTCAGTAATCATAACCCTCTTCTGCCTACAACCACAATGAAACAGGGCTAGCCTTGCCACCAGATGAATTTTGGTCATTGGGCAAGCAGAATGGATGCAGATGAGCCCTTTGTTCAGTGAATTGACATGGCCTGGGGGGAAATCCTCAGAGGAAGGGTGTTGTGTACTATCTGCCATCTTTTGGGGCTGATGGTGGCTTTCAGAGACTTCAGGAGAGGGATGTGGGCATGACCTCTGGTCAGATTGACAGGAAAATTAGGCTTTGGGTCATCCTTGGTCCTCGCTCCAGGAGTCAACGTCTCCCTCTCGGGATCATGGGATTTCTTGACTAACAATAAGAGCCACCATTTTAGGAACATCAATTTCAGTCAGTAAATATTTAGGTACCAGGCACGGGGGCTATAACAATGAATCCCACAAAGCTGGCCTCCCTGCTCTGTCCACAGTCACTGCTGTCTCTACTGCCATGAGAGAACTCCCCTCCCTGCTCTCTCTGGCCTCTCTAGCTGCTCAATTCCAAGGACTTTCTCCTCTCATCATATGTTGGTATTGGCTTTTTTATTTCCTTGGATCTGGTAGAAAGGGAAAAAGGCAGGTAAATAGAGGACAAATCATAGAAGCACATGGGGGATTTCATTCTTCTTTCCATGAGAAATAATCAGATTAATTCAAATTAATTGAAGCTTAGTTACAACCGAAGAATAAAAACAAGCCAGTAAGACACATTTTCTAAGTCTAGTATTAATCTATTCATCAGCTAAGCTCTTTGGGAGAAAAAATGTTTCTTCAATAGTTTTCTAACAGAAAATAAATGCCTCATTAAGTTGAACATTCTAGCCTGAGAACAGTGTTGATGCCAGCAGACTAATGGATATCATCCCGAGGAACATGCAATGTCTTCAGAGGGTTCCACCCACCGCCAGGAGTTCTTTGCAAACGCGCTGAGCTATAGCTGTTGTACTATCTGAATTAGAGGGAGAGAGGGACGGAGGGAGAGAGAAGACAATAGGAGACAGAGGGAAAGGGGCTGCTCCCAGCACATTATCTGATCCCTGATTGATTCAGGCCTCTGTGGCCACTTGCAAAAGGGCACATGAGTAAGGCAGGATACTCGTGTGACATGACTCATTGTTCCCAAGACTGGAGGAAGCGGGTTTTAGCCTCTAAAACAAGGGAGGGCAGTAGGGGTCTCGGCTTGGGCACCTATAGTATCAGGTTCAGCCAAGCTTTATTGGGCCAAGACATGTGATTTCACATATGTCACCTCATGGAGCCCTTGTGGAAATCCAGTCAGATATTTTTGCCACAATATTGAATGCAAGGAAATGAGTCTCAGAGATTGTGACATGCCCAACATCACCCAACTTGTAGACGGAACTGAAATTTGAACCCAGGCTGGTTTGATTCCGGGTGGAGAGACCCTCTCATAGCCCCACACTACACCCCTTGTGGGTAGTCTATTAAGAATCTGTAAACCACAAGAAGCAATAAAGTGTAGGGAAATTATGTGTATTTAGGAACTAGCTTGACCTGGGTATGGGTCCCAGACTTGCGAACTTACCAGCCCTGAGCCCTTGGCCAATTTATTCTCTGAGTCTTGGTTTTCTTTTCAGCCAAATGGGACTGATAATCCCTACTCTACAGGTCGCTGAGGTTAATTGAACTAATAAGGGAAAGTTCCCAGCACACGGTGGGTGCTTAGGAAGGCCTGGTCCCTCCTGCTGTACTGAGCTCCTGGTCCTCCCTTCATAAAGGGCCAGGTGGGTGGATGGTGGAGGACCAGAGCTGCCCCTCCTGAAGGTGTGTGCCACCCCCGTGGTCCGGACACATTTACTGAACACCCATCAGGACCAGATGCCAGGAGGAGCATGGAGATGTCCGGGGCATAGTCTTTAATTGCTGAGTTTCCGCAGGTGACTGGGGAGATGAACAAATGACACAGAAAGAATCAGGCCAAATATGGGGCACAGAAGATAGGAAAGGATCTGGAAACAAAGGTAAAACCATTGAAAATGGCCAGAAGAGAATTTGGGAGGTAACTTGTAGAGGTGCTTTTTCTGTGTACATTGAGCAAATGAGCCTTCCCCTGGGGACCGAAGAGGACTCTATGTAAAGGGGAATGGAAATTAGGGGCCTTGTCCAAGGTTGAGGCAAGAGGAAAAAATGGAAATTCAGAGTTACAGTCCCCAATATCCCAACCTCTTTTTTTAGTGCCTACGTGCTCTGTCTCCCGTGTATTTATTAACAAGGGATTGGATATGGCTTAAGCGTGTGTCAGGGCCTGTGTACCCTCCTTTTATTTATGACCTCATTTGATTCCTGCACATGCAAAAGACCTGAGAATGAGTTATTATTATCCTCATGTGTCTGGCAAGGAAACGGGAACCCACCGTGGTTGAGTAGTTGGACTAGGATTATAGCACTCACAAGTGGCAAAACCATGCTTTGTTCCCCGTGTGGCTGCTCTGACGGCTGTATTTCCATCAGGTGCCTGTCACCCCTGCAGGTCCTGTGGACAATGTATTTTCTCTGAGAACCTCTGGCCGCAGGCTCTTCTTCCACCCGGGATTGGTGCCAAGTCAGGATGTGTTCTGTGTGGGGACACAAAGACTCGATGAACTGCTCCCACCTTTTCTGTAGAAGCCCCACGGAGAGGCAGCAAAGGCCCGAGGACCTTGGCATGGGCCTGTGAGCTCTTCCTACAGTCCTGAGTTGATGTTCCTATGATGTGGCTTGAGCCCAGCTGTTTGTTTATGGGTTCTCCTTTCAGTGAGCACCTTCTCTTTTATTAAGTGGACTGAAACTTAATTTCAGGCCTTAATGTTTATTTCCCATATTTTTCGCTCTGCAATTATTTGTTTAGTCCTGATATCCCCTGTGTGCTGGCCCATATAGGAAACATGCAATGAATATTTGTTGAATGACTAAATGAAGGAATAAATGAAAGGGGAGAATAGATTTGAACAACTGTTTTACTAGGGTCTTATTAGACATAGGAGAAATTTCTGTGATTTTTCAGGAGCAAAGATGGTAGAAAGAGAGAATTTGGAAGAAGCTAGGTACTACTTGCAGTGTTGAAATATGACTGAGTACAAAAACTTCATAATCAAAGAGATATAGTGTATCATTTAGCTACTTCTGCATAGCAAACAATACCAATCCTTAGTGGTTTAAAATGGCAAACACTTATTTAGCTTAGGAGTCTGGAAAACCAGAGGTGTGGTTCTGGTGCTCTAGGCTTGGCTTGGCTGATGTTAGTTGGATGACTAGTGGATTGGGTCAGCTGGTGAGTTGGCTGGAGGCTGGCTGGCCTAGGATGACCCTAGCTGGGATGGTTTATCTCTGCTCCATGTGTTCTCCCATTCTCCAGTGAGTGACAAAGCCTCTTGAGGCTTAGGTTCAGAAATGGCACAGTGTCACTTCTGTAGCATGCTATTGCCTAAAAACAAGTGTAGGGCCAGTCTAGATTAATAAATTGAGAAATAGATTTTACCTCTTGATGGGAAGAGTTGTAAGGTCATGCTGCAAAGGGCATAGACACAAAGAAGAGTAGGGAAATTTGTAATTTAATGCAATTAATCTACTATGAACGGTTCATATCTCTGCATTCAGAGCTCTAGCTTCTGTTCTGAGGGATGATTTCTAACAAGAATCAGGGGAACAGGGTTGGGGATCAAGGAGAGTTCATCCAGCTCATGATGACCAACCCCATTTCTGGACAGATGCCTCCTCTTTCAGAGTCAGCGGAAAAGTTGAGAAAGTTGGCCCAGGGCCCTTCTGCAACCTTGGGACAGAAAACAGCCTTTTAGACTTTCCCCGGTCAGACAGTGCAAAAGGGGGCAGGAAACCGGAATTTGGCCAAAGGAACACCACCAGCTTGGTGAAGGGTCCATTTGATGAGGAACGCTAAAGGAGAATCTGGGAAAAGAACATCTCTGGAGGATCAGGCAGTTTTCTTTGAATACAGAAAAGGCTGACACACAGAGGAGAAAGTAGATGACTCAGCATGGCCTGAAGGAAGGGACTTTGCAACAGCCACAAGTGTCTGGAGATGGAGTGGGCTACCTTGAGAGGAGGTGAGCTCCCCATCCTTGGAGGTCCACAAGCCGACATTAGTGGGGAACATAATAGTGAAGTGAAAGGCTCAGGCTTTGGCATCAGGTAGACCTGGTTAGGAATTACAGCTTGTGTGTGTTTCAGAGAAAATGGTTTTAACTCTGTGAACCAGTTTCCTATCCTCTCAAATGGGGATAACAATCCTACT
Organism: Myrmecophaga tridactyla; assembly: GCA_004026745.1. Classification (NCBI taxonomy): domain Eukaryota; kingdom Metazoa; phylum Chordata; class Mammalia; order Pilosa; family Myrmecophagidae; genus Myrmecophaga; species Myrmecophaga tridactyla. Next base: position 18,909 of record PVIY010043119.1, read on the forward strand.
GAATTGGATTATTGTGAGGCTTAAATAAGGTAGTACGTGGGAAGCACTACCACTAGCACTGGGGACATATAATACAGTCTTCTTTTATTTTTTTTATGAGGAATTCTGGCATCAGAAGAAGCCCCTTGCCCCCTACAGCAGTCAGAGTCTTTGGCCCAGATGACACCAAGTCCATTTGAAATGTTCATTCCAGCAAATGTGGTTCTAAAATGGTATGAAAACTTTCAAAGATGACTAGTACAGAGCCTTCTCTTTTGGAAAACAATTTGAATAAAATAATTTTTAATGGATTGTGTAATTTGTCATGTTTTGTAGTACAATGACTCCATTTAAAAGTATGAAGTCAAAAGGATAATGAAATCCAAATTTCAAAACTGCTTAGTGACTGTGAAATTTAATTAAAGTCTTTGTTAAAAAAAATTGGAAATGATAATTCTATTAAGGTGCTAGAATTAGGGAACTGTCCTCCTCCCCCCTGCCCTTCCCCAGGCCCTCTTCCTTCCCCAGAAATGGTCTCTGCTGGTTCAGAATCCTCCACTTGGCCTCCCGTTCTGATGGATTGTGGCATTGAGGTGGCATTTTGGGTTTCCTGGTTTCCCACTGCTCTGCACATATGAAGATGCCTGACGGCCAACCCGGGGGGCTGTGGGGACAGAGGTTGCTCTGACATAGCCATGGCCTGTGAGGAGCAAAGACCCCTCTCCAGGTGATCTGGGAGGGGGCCCTGTGTCCACCACGTGGGCTGACATGCTCTCTGATGAGTTTTCTCTTAACCGTACTCGTGCATGAACTTTAATTTCAGCCGGAGGGAAAAAAATTAAAACTTGTAAAGCCTTGTTGTAAATGCCAGCGCCCCTGCAGACCGGCCTGCTCGGATTTCATCATCTCTTGGTCTTAGTCAAAGGCCCCTGGGTGAGGGATGGGCCACTTAGCACTTGTTACCAGGTCTGACTTCCACAGATTTTAAGCGCTTTCTTGGAATTGATCTTCCCGTGAAGAGTATGCTTTGGAGACATGAAATAACCATCGGAGAGCCTTAAATGAATTACGCTTCATCAAGCAGAGAAAAACAATGCACTTGAAACCCGCGCTAGGAGGGGAGGAAGGGCTGGGGGCTCCAGGCCAGAGGGTGAGGCGAGACCTGGTGCCCTGGTCCCCTTTCTCTCTGGGGCGCCTGCTTCCAGAGGGGACTGTTGGGTCCTGGGTCGTTTTCTGGGCCGGGTGATACGGCCTTCCCTTCTCCTGTTCCCACTCAGTCTGCCCCTCTCAGGGACAGCTGGTGTTGGGGTCACTCTCCTCCCACCTGGGGGTGACTGCTTTGCCTGGAGAGGGAGGGGGGAGAGCTCCTGCTCTCTCCTCAGCCCCCTCCCTCATGGGCCATCTGCTGAGAGATGAGCCCCGAGACACTGGGAAAAAGAGGGTGCAGGGGAGGGTGTCGGTGTAGCGGGATTTCACCAGAGAGGGGGGCACTGAGACGAGGCCCTGCCCTCCCCCTTGTCCGAAGGCTGGCCCTGGGCGGGGGCTGCAGAGGGGGGAAGGCCGAGCACCCCCCATCATCCCCCTCCCCCCACAGCCTGGCCCCTCAGCCCCAACCAGCCCT
>PVIY010043120.1:0-20503 GCA_004026745.1 Myrmecophaga tridactyla
TAGAAGGATCTTGGGCTTCGAAGTTAGGAGTCCTCCATTGAATCTCAGCTTTCTCACTCACTGGCTTGGTGCTTTGTAGCAAGTTATTTACTCTCGATGAGCTTCAGTTTCCTGATCACTATAATGGAGATAATATCTATCTAATAGATTTAGACAATGTGAGGACTATATGACACAACAGATGTAAATTCCCTATATAGTAACTGGCACATGTGGGGGGCTCAAAGCATTAGCTGCTTTCTTCCTTCTCAGTCCAAACTCAGCATTTTAAACCAGAATGACTATGTGGGGAAGAAGATCAATTTATCTCAATGAAAATGTATAGAATTTTCTATATGGTGTCAAATAAAGCATATATAGAAATGCAAAATGGAAGCAAATAAAAAAATCCTATGCAAAGTTTCTGAGTTTGTATGCCTCACAATGGGAATATGGTGGAATAATGGTGGTATAAAATATGAAGTAGTTCTTCTTTTTACCTATCATTACAAGGTAAGTTTGAATCCAAATAAAATCCCTTTCAGTTGAACCTCAGAATTTTGAGGAAATTCTATGCTTCCTGAATCAAATGGTCCTCCTAACACAAGAGTTCCCTTCATAACAATTATCACTCTGGGAACACTGAGAGTGACAAAATGTGATAGCTTGAATTAGAATCTTAATCTTTGAGCCACAGAAAATTTGGTTCCTACCTGCTATGGTCTTTTATTCAGAGCATTGACAACCTCTTGTACATGACACTTCTTCATTAATCAAATTTTTATCTGAATACAAGTAGATACCACTCTCCAAATTTAAATGTATACATTCTAGATGGAACTTTATTTCTAAAAATTGACCCAGTTTTTAAGAGACTTCAGCCACTGATAATTCTCAGATATTTAAAGTTGTCTTGTTGAACTATCTGGAGTGAATTTCTTATATCCATTTAAAATGTTCCTTCATTTAGAAAAAGGATCTTTTCATCTTTTCAAGTGAAGAAAATTCACCAGAAATAGTATCTTATTCAATCTATAAGAAAATTAGAACAAATAGAGTACCTATCTTAATATTGACTATTTATTACAGATGAAACTATTCATTTACTTTCTTTCCAACCAGATTTCTTTAGGGAAACATGCTAAGCCTAGAGGGAAAAATCAGCAAATCTTAGTATTTTTATTATTTATCAACAAAAAAGAAAGAAACTTAAGAAACTTTAGTGGAAATAAATCTACACTAGCAGGCTGAAAGAATTTCCATTTTTGTCTTCCTCTCCCCAAATGTTTTATGTGTTTGGATCTACTGCTTTAATTGCAACTGGTGCAATATAAAAACTTACTCTGCATGTTCAATTCAGCAAACAAGTATTAAATATTTATTCCGTGCATAAAGGAATGCTATTAATCTAAAGAATAGGATTTTGAAAAACTTAGCAACATTAACTTCCTCACAAATCTATTGTGGGTGATACATAAAATAACAGCGCCTATTGATTCATTTGTGCCAAGCTCTGTGTTTAGCATTTGGATTTTTAAAATTATTCCATATGACAAACCCATTTATTAGAATTATGATTTCCTTGTATTAGAAAAAAGAAGCAAAGGCTTCAGAAGATCAGATTCAATCTACCACAATCCCAATTGAAAAAAAAAAGTTAGGTTTAGGAAAGGAGGGGGAATAGTAGATTCACAAGGTTCATAAGACTAAAGTACATTTCAACAATAGTTCAGAGCTAATTATTTAAAAGATGATTTGTTAACATGTTGAACAAGAAACAGTAACTAACAAGATTAAATAAGTCATATATTCTTTTCAATTGGATATTTGTAAATAAAAAGTTATGAGAAGGGTGCACGGGTGGTTCAGTGGTAGAACGCTCGCCTTCCAGGCTGAAGACCTGGGTTCAATTCCTGGACCATGTACCCCACCACCACCACCTGCCCCCCCCCCAAAAAAAAAAGTTATGAGAATCTGTAGATACAACAGATGGATTTTGGCAAGAAATTTAAAAGATCTTTTATGATATTCTTATATCTCATATGTAAGAAATGTGAGAGGAAAGACTCAAATAGATTCACAACATGTTTAATGATGGTAAGAAACATATGGATTATATAGCAATTAGTAGTTTGGAACTGTATTCCGAATTATAATTTCTGCCCTTATTTATTATGCCTCAGTTTCTTTTCTTGCAAAATGGTAATAGTACTTTCCTCATTGAGTAGGTGTCAAGCATTTGTCCTGTATTTTACTAAGAGATCAGTACATCTGAGACGTTATTTGGGATGAAGTAATCTGGGATAACTTGAACATCATTGTCTAGTGGCATGCTGTGAACTCTGATCTTGGCCATGTCCTGTAAGACCCTTGAATTATTGAATTGGATATTGGTAGAAATAGAATACCAACTGAATTAGTGAAGAATCCTTTTTGAGATCTTGTAGATTGAAAATGTCAGACATAATCATCCTCATAAAGTATACTCTATACTTTATCGAACAACCGTTATATGAAACACACTTCCTAAACATTATTTGTATTCATCATAAAACTTAGTTAGTTAAACATTATTGTCCTCATTTTACAAATAAAGGGCTTGAGGCACAAAGGGGTTAAGAAGTGCCTTTTGGTCACACCACCAGTTTGCAGTACTCTTGTGCATCCATGCCAGGTCTATCACACAGCAAAGCTTAATATCTTTCTGTTACATCCTGCTGTCTCAATTGGAATGAACTTTTATATAGATAAGTAAATATTTCTATTTTCAAGTTAAAACATATTATATTTGAATATGAATAGGTTAAGGCAACTTGGACTTTCTAAAACTATTAAAAGGAAAAAACATAATAAAGCCTTTGATTTAATGCAGATTAAACTTGAATAATTGTATGTTGGTGCTTCTAAGATAGCCAATGTAAGCTCTGAAAATGTTAACAGATTTATTCTACTTACTGCAGAGCTGGGCACATGTGAGACACTTAAAAATGATGGTATTTTTGCTGTTATTATCATTAATTACACTGAACAACTTGCCCAGGAGAGTTGTATGCAATAATGGGTTCAGGGGTTCTTGTTTAAGAACTCAAGCAAAATATTAAATGTTTGAGATGTCTCACTATTTGTGCCACTTAAATCAAAGTTGAAGGAACGAGAAGATTTTTAGTTTAAATGAAGAGTTGATAAATGGGTGTCACAACAGTGTTTACATAGTCCCCAAGTAACTGATTCCAAACGATGGACAGCTGACTTCAGTTGAAGATTATAAACTACATTTGGGTAATTAGGATGAAGCACCCATGAGGGCCTGAGTTTCTCATTACTGGAAACATTCAAGCTTAGATCGGATGATTATTTGTCAAAGATACAGAGAAAGTTGAGCATAAATAAGCATTTGATAGATCCTAATTCATGTTCTTTTCCCTCTTGAAAATATATATATATGCATTCATAAATATATGAATGTGATACATCTATGTGTGTATGTATATAATTGTGCTTGTATAAAAACACACACACTGACAGGAATGTACATACATGCACATACCAGGAATGTGTATATAATTAAATTATTTATGTATTTCACCAGTTTACAATTACAGGAGAATGCAGTGAATCAACAAGTTAATATAAATTCTGTGCAGCAACCTTTTTTAGATCTTTAAAACTAAAGAATATGTGCTTTGAATTTCTGTTAAACCTCTTACAGCATTTGAATATATCAGCTAACACAATGATATGCTAATGCTGAAAAATATTTGAGCTGTTTAAAAGGTAAATGTATTTTTAACTGGAACAGAAGAGCTAATGCATATTTCAGGCCTTATGTGACCTTGTCTCTTATAATACAGAAGAAAAATTGGCAAAAATCCTAGATTTCATTTGGTAAATTTAATACCCTTGGGTCTGGCAATATTGATTCAGTAATTTGCTCTTCAAAGAGACAAAATCATCAGAGTAATTCTGTAATCCATCCATGCTTACAGCAATGGAATGTTTTACTTACCCGTCTTTAAGCATTTTTCTAATATTATCTATACCCATAGTTCTGTCAAACAATACAGAGGTGTTTAGAGTGGGAGTATATTAGAATCTACTGTATTTTAACATTCTCTATTGTACTTTAATAAGTCCCTTATTGCATGATACTCTGGACCTCATCAGTCAATTTTATATAGGATAAGCCAAATTCTCCAGGCCTTTGATGCTCATTCTGATGTGAACCCTTTCAGACTTGCACTCTGAAGTTTTGTCAGATCCATCTTCCTTAGCTAGCCTTCCACCTTGGCTCTTCCTGAATATCCCTCAGACCTTGAAAAAGCCCTTTATTAGGTACTATTATTTTACTATCTGTCACTGTTGTCAATTTCTTATGGTTTTTACCTAATTGCAGGAATCTTAAACTTAGATTTAAATTATTGAGAACTTTGAGGAGGTAAGGATGACTACAAATGGAATGAGATGCACTTTAATGTAATTACACCTGAAATATTTAAGCAGAACCTGAATGACTGGCTAGAATAAAATTGAAAATGAGGCAACCCTCAATTTTCCTTTTAACATTACAGGACCAAGATACCGTGATGTTTCTAGTTGAGCATTACCTTTTCTCCTTAATCCAGTCCAATTTTATGTTTTTCTATGGCTGTATCAAGTTGGAAATAAGGAAGTTAAGGTGGGTTGTCCAGGCAGCAGTTCTCTCTTAAATAATCTGGTAATGAGCTGACGTTTCCTGGTAATGTGTTCTGTGGCATAAAGGCATGAATTAGTGTATCAGAGAGTTGTTTAGCTTTAGCTAAGGGTTTTGTATAATGAATGGCTTTGCTTTAATGGTAGTAGTAGTAGGCAAAGCGCTTACAACCATGTTTGGTTATTTACTCAGGGATAAAGGTTTCAAAATGCACAATTGTATGTCAATATTTAATAAGACCTAGATGAAATGGAAAAATTCCTAAAAATGCAGAATTGCCTAATCTGATTCAAGAAGAAATTTATTTGAACAGACCAATAACAATCAAAGAGACTAAATTAGTAATCAAAAACCTCCCAACAAAGAAAAATCCAGGACCAGATGGCTTCACTGGAGAATTTTACCAAATATTCAAGGAAGAATTGACACCAATCCTTCTTAAACTCTTCCAAAAATTGAAGAGGAGGGAACTCTTCTTAATTAATTGTATAAGTTTAGCATTACCTTAATGCTAAAGCCAGATGATGCTATCGCAAGAAGAGAAAATTATAGACTATGATCCCTTTTGAATATGGATGCAAAATTCCTCAACAAAATGCTAGCAAACTGAATCCAGCATTGCATTAAAAGAATTATGCAACAATTATCCCAAGTATGCAAGGGTGGTTCAGTCAAAGAAAATTAATCAATATAATATACCACATTAATAGAATGATGGAAAAGTAAAACCACATGACTGTCTTAATTGATTAATAAAAAGGAATTTAGCAAAATCAAGCACACTTTCTCAATGAAAATACTCAGAAACTAGAAATAAGAGGGAACTTCCTCAACATGATACAGAGAATATAAAAATATAAAACACCCACAGCTAGCGTCATACTCAGTGAAGAAAGGCTGAAAGATTTCCCCCTAAGGTCAGGAACCAGACAAAGGTGTCCATTTCTTCCACTTCAGTAGTGTACCAGAAGTGTTAACCAGAGCAATTAGACAAAACAATAGAAAGCATCCAACTTGGAAAAGAAGTAGTAAAACTATTACTATTCTCAGATGACGTGTTCTTATATACAGGCAATTTTGAAGAGAAAGCTACTAAGCTAATAAATGACTTCAGCAAAGTGATGAAGTATAAGATCAAAACACATATACCAGCAATAAACAAACTGAAAAGGAAAGCAAGAAAAACATTCCATTTACAATAGTAGCTAAAAGAAAAATTTCTAGGAACAAATTCAACTAAAGAAAAGGACTTGTACGTGGAAGACTGCAAATCGTTACTGAAAGAAATTAAAGAAGACTCAAGTAAATGGAAGTATATTTTGTGCTCATTCATTGGAAGATTTCATATAGTTAGGATGCCAATACTACCCAAAATGATTTCCAGATTGAATGCAGTTCTGATAAAAATTCCAGCAGCCTTCTATGCATAAATGGAAATGAAAAACAAAGTTGGCAGACTCCAATTTTCTGATTTCAAAACTTATTACAGGGGTGTGAGAGGATAGTTTAGTTGTAGAATTCTCACCTGCCATGCGGGAGACCTGGGCTCGATTTCCAGCCCATGCACTTCCCCCCCAAAACAACAAACAAACCAACAAAAATAAACCAGCAAAAATTCAACAAATGGTGCCAGAATAATGGCATACTCACATGGAAAAAGAATGAAATGTGACTCCACCATACGGTATACAAAAAAAAATAACTATTGTATACAAAAAAAAATAACTTATTACAATGCTACAGTAATAAAAACAGCACGGTAGTGGTGCAAGGATTGATACATGGATCAACTTAATAGAACTGAGAGTTAAGGAATAAACCTACACATATATGGCCAATTGATTTTGACAAGGAGATCATGTCCACTCAATGGAGAAAGAATAGCCTCTTTATTAAATGGTTCTGCAAACTGCAATCCACATACAATGGAATGAATGAAAGCTGTTTGTTTGTTTTTTTTTTAAATTAGCAGCTGAATCAACAAAAATTTTTTCTGAGTTTTTGTGGATCTGGGTCTTAGATTACCAGTCAGGTCAGGTTACAATTGCATATAAACATTCAACTTGGGTAAGATCTATTCCTAGGTTCATTCACATGATTGTTGGAACACCTCATTTCCTGGGGGAGGGTGGGGGGTTTGGCTCTGAGTCTCAATTCTCCACCACATGAAGCTCCATAGATTCCGAGAGTGAGTTATCTGAGAAAGAGAATGTGCGGAAGATGGAAGCTGCGATCTTTAAACCCTAATCCTGGAAGTAACACACATTACTTCTGCTATATTCTATTCATATAAATGAGTCATTAAACCCCACCAGTATTTAAATGGAGGAGATTGAAGGGGGTAGTATCAAAGTATTTGTGGCTATATATTTTTTTCTTTTTTTTTTTCGTGGGCAGGCACTGAGAATTGAACCCAGGGCTTCGGCATGGCAGGTGAGAATTCTGCCACTGAGCCACTGTTGCACTGCCCTGTGGCTATATTTTTTAAATCACTACATATAGCTATAAGCTATAAGCTATAAGCTGAGCCCCCAGTCTTGGGGCTTGTTCATATGAAACTTAACCCCACAAAGGATAGGTCAAGTCTACTTAAAATTTAGGCCTAAGAGTCACCCCCAGGAGGGCCTCTTTTGTTACTCAGATGTGGCCTCTCTCTCCAGCCAAAAAAAAAAAAAAAAAATCACTACATAGACATCATCAGGGAGAAAGATTTGTAGGTTTTAGTACAGCTAATACCAGCTTTGGTTGAAACAATCTAGTATATAGGAAAGGGCACTGTTCTGATACTAACTCATATGCAATCTCAGATAATGCTTCTCAATTTTTATTATGGATAATAATTATCTTGGAAGTTTGTTGAAACAGATGTTTACAAGCCCCATCCACAGATGTTCTAATTCAGTAGGTCTGAAGTCATACCAGAGAATTTGAATTTCTGACAAGGCCTCAGGTCATGCTGATGCTGACATCTGGGACCACACTTTACATCTCAGGGTTTTAGATTGTACCTCAAAAAGCTTGGCACGCAAACATGAAACATTGCCATCAACTAGGAGCTTGGTAGAAATGTGAATTCTTGGACCACAATCCAGTATTAATGTATCAAAAAATTGCATTTTAGCATCATCTCCAAATGATCCATATGTGCATTAAAATTTAAGAAGCACTGTCTAAAAGGTATGGCTTGGCATATCAGAACCTCAGTTTTTACATTTGTTAAAATGAATGTTGTTCTCACAGGTTCCAACATTATGTGGGATATGAATTAGTATTTGAATTCTGACACTTAGCAGTGATTTAGAAGTCACTTTATTGTTTATGGTAAGAATGAAATGATGCTCATTATATAAGGTACTTTCTTCCATTGGAGCAGAGATTTACAGTCTGACTTTGGCTTTACACTTTTACATGAATATTCAGATTACGGCAGCAGAGATCTGTTTGTGAAATTGCCTATTTATTATGTTGGTGCCACCTATTTGATTAGTTAATTTGGTAAATTTAATGATGGTTTAAGTGAAATGATTTCAGTTAATGATTATTGATTTGAAGCTCAGGAAGATGGGAATAAAACTGATGTCTAGGTAATTACAATTTAAAATACATGCATTGAATGTGTGCAGATGCTGGCTGATTAAAGATAATGAATATTTTTAAACCAATATAAAATTGGGACCAAGTTGGAGAGAGATTGTGGCTCAGAGAAAATTTTAAGCAAAAGTGAGAATTGACTGATCAAATTTGAATGGGTTTTCTTGCCAAGTAGTATATTATTCACTATTGGAGGTGTGCAAGCTGAGATTAGATGCCCCTGAAAAGGAATATTGTAAAGGGGATGCACGCTTTGAGAGGCTGGTTAACATAGATTTCCAAGGTCCCTGAAATTTTAAATTCCAATTTCATGACTTCTTCATTTTTCTGATCTTTTCATGTTCTTCTTCCTAATGTTTGATTTATAATTGTTCTCATCTGAAGGTCATTGATAAATTCCTATCAAAGGACTTTGTCTAGCAGTTTGTACTAAGTAGTTAAAATACATTTTCAGAACTCAATCGAAACTGAATTGGAATTACAGCTTCACCACCCACTATGTAATATAGGCAATATATATATTAGAATCTCAGTTTCTTATCTGACAATGCATTTAAGAATAGTACTTGAGATTTTTGGTTGGAAGATGGTAGAGTAGGAAGCTTCAGGAATCAGTACCTCTATCAGAACAGCTATTAAACAGGTAAGGATGATCTGAATCAGCTATTTTGAAACTCTGAAATCCAATAGAATACTGTACAGCATCCAGAGAAGAGTAGGGTGATGAGACTGGTGAATTATGATAAATGCTGGTAAAATTGCTCTCTCCTTATGTGGTCATTACCAGCATCCACCTCCACTCTTTTGGCAAGTAGCAATGGGGTCCAGCCCCTGGTATAGCATACTGGTGCCAGAGAGGGACATGAAATTCCACTTCCACCCAGTCCAGAGCATGGTTTGGGCCAATTGTTGATCACTGCCTTTGATTAGCTACTTAGTATCTTTGGGAGCCTGGCTCTAAGGGAGGGCATTGTTCCAATCAAACTCAGCAAAAGGCATAAGAGGAAACTTGAAGATGGTAAGCTTCATCAGAGCTGCAGAGGACAGTTGAATGTCTGTATTGGTTAGGTAGGGGCTGAGTCAAGAAAGCATAACTTTGGGGAACCTTGAAAGACGCTCCTCACACCCTTCCTGGCCCCTCCCCCAACCTCTTCTCAGGCTAGTTTGGAGCCAACAGAAGCTCCCTTTGAGAGTTCCTGACCTTGCTGTCGGGAAAGACTAACTTGTGGAATTCCTTTCTGGTGTGTTCCCACTCAGAATTTTCCCTCCAGGCAAAAGCAGCTTAATACAATGAAAGCAAACTCCTGTTGACAGTGAGTGTCACAAGCATGCCTAAGAAAAAACACAGGGCCTTTAAAAGATAGGGAAGGCCCTGCATTTTGCATTTGCCTTGGGCTGACCTGCCTCATTAGAAGACGAACTCTGGCAGGGAGCATAAACCAACACAAAGTCAAAATGCAAGTGGAGAAAGCTGTTTTTGCTTAGATTTGTGTTGTTCGTTAGCCCTTGACACTCAAGATAATCTCTGTAATAGCACCAACTGGTAACAAACCCACAGAGCAGACATTTCAGGGAAATAATCCCAGAGTTAACATTTTAAAATACTAAAATATACAGTGTGCAACAAAAGGTTATAAGACAAAGAAAGAAACAGGAAATGGTAGCCCATTTAAAGAAAGAAGATAGAAATCCAGAAAATGTAAATGAAGAAAACGTACTGTGGACATAGCAAAAATTAAATTAAAAAAATTGATCTTCAAAATGCTTAAGGAGATGGAGGAAAATACAAATACATAACTAAAGGATATTAAAAAAAAATGAAAGAACAATGTGAGAATCTTAGTAAAGAGGTAGAAATTTTAGAAAGAAACCAAATACAAATATTAGAGTTGAAAAACACAACAATTTAAATGAAAAATTCTCAGGAAGGTTTCAATAGCAGATTGAAGCTGTCAGAAGAAAGAATCAGTGAGCTTGTAGACGCGACAATTGAAATTAGTTAGGCTGAGGAGCAGAAAAAGAAGATTTATAAAAAGTGAAAATAGCCTAAGAGATTTCTGAGACAAAATCAAGTATACTGATTAATGCATTAAGGGAATCCCAAGAGAAGAGAAAAAAGGGTGGAAGGAATATTCAAACAAATAAAGATAGAAAACTTCCAAAACTTAGCAAAAGATACGTGTATGCACATCCAAGAAGCCCACTGACCGCCAAACATAATAAACTTGAATATAAATATGCCCCATCACATATTTCTCAACTGTCAAATGCAAAGAAGAAGAAAGAGTCCTGAAAATTTCAGGAGAAAAAGCAGTGTGTTTATGTACAAGGGAGTTCCAATTAGGTTAAGTTCTTTTTTTTTCACCAGAAACCATGGAGGCAAGAAGGCAGTGGGTGAAAATACTAAAGTCTGAAAGAACACAGTTAACAGCCACGCATTTTATGTCTGTGAGATTCTCCTTAAAAATGAAGAGGTTAAGACATTCCTAGAAAAACAAAAGCTGAAGGAGTTCATTGCCACTAGATCTGCCCTACAAACAATGTAAAGGGAGTTCTTCAGACTGAAAAGAAAGGACCCTAGTCAGTGGTTCAAGATAATATAAAGAAATAAAGAACTCTGGTAATAAGCATTTGGGTAATTATAAATGGCAGTACTATCATATTATATTTTTTGGTATGTAATGCCACTTCTTACCCCTTACATGTGCTAAAATGTAAATGCATGAAAAGTAATGATAAATTCATGGTTTTAAACATACAATATGCAAAGATATTAATGTGTAACAGGTACAAAAGAGGTGGGGAGAGCAAGGATTTATTGTAGCAGTTATATGTATGTTACTGAAGTCAAAGTGGTATCAAATAAATTATTATTGTTACACATTAGGATGTTAAATTTTAAACCCTTGGTATCCATGGGTTTCAAATATATGAAAATATTTGAAAAAATATAGAGAAATGAGAAAGTGTTCAACCTGATACAATACAAGAAATCAAACAATTATGAAAGTAGGCATTAATGGAAGAATTGAAGGTCAAGAAAGATATAAGACTTACAAAAGATTAAATAGAAAAACAGCAGGAGAAAGTCCCCCATTATCAATAGTGACATTAAATGTAAATGGATTCAATTCTCCAGTCAAGAGGCAGAAATTGGCAGAATGGATAGAAAAGCATGACCCATCTCAGTAAGAGACAAGATTTAAGTAGGTTGGAAGTGAAAGAATGGAAAAAAAAATATGCTAAGGAAGTAGTAAGCGAGAAAGAGCTGGGAAAGGCAATATAAATTCTGACAAAATAGATTTTGAGTAGAAAACTGTTTTGAAGGATAAAGAAGGTCATATTCTGATAAAGGGGTCAATTCAGCAAGAAGACATAATGATTATAAGTATATATGCTTTGTATTAGTTTATGGAACTACCAGAAAGCAATATACCACAAATGGAATGGCTCTTAAAAACGGAATTTAATAAGTTGCAAATTTATAGATCTAAGGCCATGAAAATGCACACCAACAAGAGGTTACCTTCACTCAAGAAAGGCTGATGCAATCCTTAATACCTCTGTCAGCTGAAAAGTCACATGGTGATGTCTGCTAGCTTTCTGTCCCAGCTTCTCATTTCATAAGACTTCCCTGGGCATGTTCTCCTCCTGCATTTCCAAAGGTCTCTGGCTGTGTGGGCTCTGAAACTTTTTAAAAAGTTTCCCTTTTTAAAGGACTCCAGAAATTAATCAAGACCCAACTGAATGATTGGAGTCACTTCTCCATCTAATCAAAAGGTTGTACTCATAATTGGGCACGCCAAATTTTCCTGGAGATAATCTAATCAAATAGGTTGCCACCATACAATATTGAATGAGGATTAAAGCACATGCTTCTAACAGCAGAGCCCCATAATCTATTAAGTAAATACTGACAGATTTTAAGGGAGAAATAGTTCTACATTAATAGTAGGAGACTTTACTATACCACTTTACTTAAAGGATAGAATATCTAGTCAAAAGACCTACAAGGAAGTACAAGATTTGAATGACATTCTACAACATCTAGATCTTGCAGACGTATAGAGAAACACTACACCCAAGAACAAAAGAATACATATTCGTCTCAACTGCATGTGGATTATTCTCCAGGATAAAGCATATGTTAGCTCATAAAACAAGTCTCAATAAATTAAAAAAATAATTTGATAGGCAACATATAAAATGCATCTCCTCTGATCACAATGGAATGAACCTAGAAATAAAAAACAGAGGAATAAAAAGAAAATTCATGAACATGTGGAAATTAAACAGCATACTCATAAACAACCAATGGGTTAAAAAGGAAATCATAAGCAAAATTAGGAAATATCTTGAGGCAAATGAAAATAAAAGCACAACATATCAAAATATATAGGATGCAGCAAAGGCTTGCTGAGAGGAAAATTTATAGCCCTACATGCTTACATTGAAAAAGAAGAAAGACAGAAAGAAAGAAAGATTTAAAATCAGAGACCAAATCTCAAAACTGAAAGAACTAGAAAAAGTAGAGAAAAGTAAACTCAAGGCAAACATGATGGAGGAAATGAAGATTTGAAAGGAAATAAATGCAATAAAGAATAATATAAAGTTTTTTGAGAATCAGCAAACCTGAGAGTTGATTCTTGGAAAAGATCAGTAAAATTGACAAATCTTTAGCTAGACTGATAAAGAAAAAGAGAGAGAACACAAGTAACTAAATTCAGAATTAAAAAAGAAGACATTATTATTGACCACACTAAAATAAAAATGACTCCAAGATTATGCTGTAAACAACAACAAATTAGGTGATTTAGATGAGTCAGACAAAAACCCTGAACCAGAAGGCTTCCCAGGGTATCTTTACCAAACATTCCTGGAAGACTTGACATACTTCCTATTTACACTCTTCCAAAAAAATTGAAGAGAAGTGGACTTTCCCATTTTATGAGGCCAATGTCACCAACATACCAAAACAAGATAAAGATACAGGAATAGAAAATTACAGACCAAAGTGTCTTATGAATATGATGTAAAAATCCTCATCAAAACAGTAGCAAACTGAACGCAACAGCACATTAAAAGAATTGTACACCATATTCAAATGGGCTTTATGCCAGGTATGCAAGGGTGGTTTAACATAAGAAATTCATTAAGGTAATACACTGCATTAACAGAATGAAGAAAAAAAAAACATGATCATCTAAATGGATGCAGTAGAAGCAGACTTTCTTGATAAAAGCAATGAGAAAACTAAAAACAAGAAGAAATTTCCTCCACATATAAAACACCCCCAGCTAACATCATACTTTATAATGCTGGAATAAGATTTTTACTTCTAATTCAGGAATAAGACAAGGATGTCCACTGTCACCACAGTTACTAAACATTGTGCTGGAAGTGCTTGCCAGAGCAATAAGGAAGAAAAAGAAGTGAAAGGTAGTTTGGAAAGAAAAAATAAAACTTCCCCTATTTGCAGATAACATTATCCTATATACAGAATATCTTGAAAAATTTGTAAATAAGCTCCTATGGTTAGTAAATCAATTTAGCAAATTGGAAGAGTTCAAGATCATCATTCAAAATAAGTCATAGTTCTATATACTAGTAGTAGACAATCAGAAGATGAATTCAAGAGAAATATTCTATGTATAATACCAGCTAAAAGATTCAAATAACTAGGAATGAATGTAACCAAGGAAGTAAAGGATTTGTATACAAAACTGTAAATCATTGCTAAAAGAGATTAAAAGAAACCTAAATAAATGGAAGGATATTATATGCTCATGCATTGGAAGATTAAATATTGTTTAGATGTCAATTCTACCAAAAAATATGCACAGTCTTAATGCAATCACAATCAAAATTCTAAAACCTATTTTTCAGAAATGGAAAAGCAAATCTTCAAATTTACATGGGAGAGTAAATTGCCTCAAATAGCCAAAGCCATCTTGAAAAATAAACAAAGCTGCATGACTCATACTTACTGACATTAAAACCTATTACAAAGCCATGGTAATCAAATCAGCATGGTGCTCGCACAAGGACAGACATATAGGCCGATGGAATTGAATTGATAATTCATAAATCAAACCTCACATTTATGGACAACTGGTTTTTGACCAGGATGGACAATCCAATTAATTGGGAAAGAATAGTCCCTTCAACAAATGTTGCTAGGAAAACTGTTCATCCATATGTGAAAGAAAGAAAGTAGATCCTTAGTTCAAACTCTATACAAAAAAATCAACTAGAAATGGATTAAAGACCTAAGTATAAGAACCATGACTATAAAACTATTTGAAGAAAATGTATGCATACATCTTTAGGACTTATGTTAAGCAATGGTTTCTTAGACTTTCACCCAATGCACAAACAACAGTAGAAAAAAAAATAGATAAAAGGGACCCTATCACAATTAAATCTTCTGCACATCAAATGACTTTATCATAAAAGAAAAATGAGAGTCTACACAATCAGAAAAAATATTTGGAAATCACATATCCAATAACGGTGTCTTATCAAGAATATAAAAAGAAATTCTTCAACTCAACAACCAAAGGCAAACAACTTAATGAAATAATGGGCAAAGACTTTAGTAGATAGTTCTTCAAGTAAGATATGCAGGGCGGTGCGACAGTGACTCAGTGGCAGAATTCTCACCTGCCATGCTGGAGACTGGGTTCAATTCCCGGAGCCTGTGCATGCAAAAAAATAAAATAAAATAAGATACACAATGGCCATGATATACAAGGCACATGAAAAGATACTCAACTTCATTTGCCATCAGAGAAAAGCAAATCAAAATCATGAGATACCATTATATATCCTCTTGAATGACCTCTATAAAAAATGAAAAATTACAAAATTTTGGATAGGATGTAGAGAAATAGAAACACTCATTCATTGCTAGTGAGAATGTAAAATGTTGCAGCCATTGTGGAAGACAGTTTGGCAGATCCTCAGAGAGTTAAATATGGAATTACCATGTGACCCAACAATCCCACTTCTAGGTACGTAAGCAAAAGAATTGAAAGCAGGGACTCAAACAGATACTTTCACAGTAAAGTTCATAATGGCATTATTCACATGCCAAAACATGGAAGCAAACTAAGTGTCCATCAACTGATGAACCAATAAACAAAATGTGATATATACACACAACAAAATATTGCTCAGCTCTAAAAGGGAGCAAATATGCAACAACATATGCAACAACATGGATGAAATTTGAAAACATCATATCGAGTGAAATAAGCCAGGTTCAAAACAACAAATAATGTATGATTTCACTTTATGAAATAATAACAATAAGCCAATTCATAGAGTTAGAATCTAGAATATAAGTTACCCAGGGATAGGGTGAGTCTAAGGTTTAGTGAGTTAAGGTTTAAAACATAGAGTTTCTATTTGGACATGGAAATATTTTGGTGATGGATGGTGGTGATGGTAGCATAACATTGTGAATGTAATTAACAGTACTCAATTTTATATTTGTATGTATTTACAAGGAAAAATGTTAGGTTGTATATATATTGCTCGAATAAAAATTGGGAAACAATTGCTATGGAACAGAAAACATGAAAATTATAAAAATGTGCTTTCATCAATTGTAACAAATGTTCCACACTGAATGCAAGGTGTTGATAATAAGGTGAAATATGAGAATGCTGTATTTTATGCATGATTTTTTGTAAACCCACAAGTTCTATAACTAAAAAAATGATAGTGCTTTACTCAGAGGATGTTGTGAAAAAATATGAAATAAACATATGAGGAATTAAACATAAATTTTGACACATGATAAATTTTTTAACACATGATAAATTTTAATAGATGTTAGTAATGTTAGATGAAATATTTATCTAGGATATACATCTCTTATTAACTTCTAGAAACTTCACCTCTGGTATTGATCATAGTAATGAAGACACATGTATCACAAACTGAAATATTTTCTAATATTACACTCTGATGATTCAGCTTTTGCCATAGTAATAATTTTCTATAACCTAAGTTAAATATAGCCAGACACTGAGGAATAAAAATTCACATTCACTAGAATCTACACATTTATTTCCCAGTGGCAGATTTTATTTAATTCTCATAATTTATACAAAGAGTTCGTTTGTCATATGATTGACTTGAGCAAACTTGCTAAACAGGTGAAGTTCGGTGCATGACTTTCCTTTATTGCAGCCTTCCCCTTATTGTTCTCATAAAATATTGTCCTTTCTCTACTTTTCCCCATATATAATGTACCATTTGTACTAGTTTGTGCAACTAGTGTTTTATAATAAAATCTGATAATGAGTTTCATTCTATTATCCATTCAATCCTCAAATCATTGTAATCTCTTTTGGAGGGTTGTTCTCTTTTTCACATGCATTTTCAACTGACATTTCATTGGGAAACATCACCAATTGTTGCCAAATTTCAAATTCAAGACCTCTTTTTGATCCCCAACCTACTTAACATTCTTGTCCCATTTGATTGTGTTAAGAATTCCCAAACTCTTTGTTCTTCTGACGTACATGGCCTCATTCTGTCTTAATGTTCCTTCTTTTTATTCAGGTAGGAATGGGCTATGGAATCTCAACTATGCCTCCAATCATGGGCAAAAACTTAACCTTCTTGCTTCTGTTTCCTCCCTTGTAAAATTGAGATGGTGATGGTAATCTTGTACCATTTACAGTGAGGCTATGCATAAATCTCTCACTATGGTGGCCTTCCTTCTTCAATTCTTCCCTGCCATTAGGTTTTTGGATCTTCAAGCTTTTATTCATATCTCTTTTTCTTCATACTTCACATAATTTCTTCAAGAAATCTTATCTATTCACAAGAGAGGCTGTAAAATGTAAATTTGATTCTGGATGACTCTGCCTAGCAATAAATCAGTGTTTTTTATTGCTATCAAAGAGAATTGGAGTTGTGGGACAACTTACAATATGCCACATACATTCTGTTAATTAATGCCGATCTGCATTTGCTTAGTCTTGTCCCTTTGCATATTATGACTGTTTTCTCTGTTTTCCAATTCATATGTTTCCTTGATATTGTACTTGTATATCATCTCTTATAAGATTTTTTTTTCATGAATGGCCCCTTCTCTCCAACATCTGCCATATATATAAGTGAATGAATGGATGAAAACTAAATGCACAGAGGGGTGAAGCAAAGAAATAAATGGATAGATGAGGTAGGGAATAAGTGAATGAGTAGATCAATGAATGAAGGTTTAATGAACAAGTGAATAATTACACAAATGAATGGGTTAGCGATGTAGTGATTTACTGGTTACTTAAGTGAAAGGATGTTCAAAAAGTGTGAGCAATGGATGGATTGAATGGTGGATGCATGGACAGATGGATGGATGAGTGTATGGATAGAAGAGTGACTAGTTAGAAGAGGTGGATCTAAGTTGAACTGATCAATAAGTGGATGCATAAGTGGATACAAGTTGAATTTGTGAATGAATAGAAGAATGAATGCATGTATGTATATATATATATATATATGAGTTTATATTTCTGCCATACTGCATTGGTTTGAGAGACAGAAAAGTCTGGATTTTTATCATGCCTTTGATTTTCACCAGTTACTTAAACTCTGTGGACCTCAGATTCCTCATTTCTAAATTGGGATTATAATAAATACCTTGCAAATTTTTGTTAGGATAAAATACGGTATTATGTAATGTGACTAGCACAAAGCATATGCTCCCAAAACCCATAGCTGCTGTTACAATCATCATTATCATCATCAAATACCCAGCCAACTCTTTTTTCTTACAAAGAATTTCACTGATTCCCTGGCAATATGATGTAGTGATGCTTCTACATTCTAGGATCTCTCAATTTTTCTGGGTAGGCAGAGGATATGTATAAAAGAATTACCAACTTAATATGAAGAGAATGCTCAGTATTAGATGACAAATTTATGAGGAACTGTAAAAAAGAAAAGATCATGAAAAGTCAAGCAAGTCTTGGAATGCTATGTTGAGGTTTGGGAAGTAAAGAAGGATTAAGTTAGCAGAGTGCATATGATAACATCTTACTCATATTTATTAAATTATGAATTATTTCAAGGATCTACAAAGAAAAATGAATAAATCATAAGGGCACATTATTCTGTGAGAAAAATGAGGTCTCAGAGCAATTGAATGAATGACCCAAGAACAGACAGTGACTTTGACCCTGGCACAGTTGCAAATAGCAGTCTCAATTCTTGGCGGCTGTTTCTCTTTGGATTTGTCAGTGTTCTTAAAACAAACAAACAAAAAATGCTATAAAATCTTTTGAGGACAACTTGGCTGAATAAATTTGACTTAAACAAAAAGTAAATCATTGGGCACAGCTGAGATGCTTGGACATCAGTCTCATTTGTTTATCCACCTGTCTATATGCTAAGAACAATATTCTAAACCAGTGAATTCGCATATGTAGTCTAGTGTTTTTGCTCTTCTTTTCTTCCCCTTCCCCACCCCTGGCTCCAGTCAAACCTCCTAGATTATATTTACTTGACTGATTTCTTCATTTTGACTGTTCTTGAAGAATTTTCACCCAGAGGTCCAGAGGCTTTTGACCAACTATAAATCCAAGGACCAGCGATATAATGCAGCAGTTAAGACTTTTGATCCTGAAGTCTCATATAATTGTGTTCAAATATAAACTCTACCAGGTTTTACATATGTGTCCTTTAGCATATGTTGCCTAATCCCCCTAAATCTCACTTTTCTTATCATTGTCATGGGGTTGCTAATATCTATTGACTCATTCTGCTTTCTCTAGGATATCTGAAGTAACAGGTGAATTTACGTAAGTCCACTTTTGACTTACTGTTTAAACTGACTACTAAGCTGTAGGGTCATTTGGTTTCAGATCCATTCTCTCAGTCTACTGGACACCTTGGCCGAAGTTTCTGTCAACTGCTATCATATGCAACTAACTTTACTACATCACCATCAGGGATGGAAAATCCAGGATAAATTAAACCCAAACACACTGTCATTTCCTCACCAGGATTTTGCAAGTTTCCTAACTCTGCTTGCTTCCCCCTTTTCCCTGCTACAGTCTATTCTCAATACTACACCCAGCAGGCTTCTTTTAAATTGGAAATTAAATCTGTTGCTATTAACTTTAGTTAGGGATAAATGCTTCTTCCTAGAAAAGTTTGGCCTTCATCTAAAGGTGGTTTGGAAAGTCAATCCAAAGACTTCATAAAACCTTTTTAAGGTTTAGCAATACTCTTAATGTGCCTGCTCTATTGGGTAGTTGTGAAAATAAGATGAGTTTTTATAAAGTACTTAGAAGAGTGGCTGGTACACAGTAGTTTCTATGTGTGTTATTTATCAAATAATATTTCTGCTCTTTAAAAGTATCCAGTAGTTTCTACACTCAGAGTAAGTGTAAATTGACTGGCATAATCTGACCCCTACTACTTTTCTGACCTCATGCATTCCACACGCCCATTCACCATTTTACTTTAAGCAAATGGTCTCTTTTCTCTTCTTCAAGTACTCCAAGCACAATTCTGTATCAGGTCCTTTGCAAGCACATTCTTTCTGCCTAAAACACCCTTTACCCAATAATCTACATGTGTTGCTCCATTCCCTTATTCAGATATTCAAATGTCATCTTGTCAGTGATGCCTTGGCTGAACACCGTATTTTAAATTAAGTTGAAAATCTTCTATGGAAAATGAGAGGAATTTTGTTTTGGAAAACTTCCAAAATTCTAGCTGTGTCTGTATGGTGATATTGTGAACCATTGATTGTACACTTTGGATGATGACATGGTATGTGAATATATAATACTTATCAGTAAAAAAAATAATTAAAAAAAGATCAAAGGAGATGTTGGTGTTATAAAAGAGAAGATAGAATTTATCAAATCAGTATGACTCCTGAATCATTATACTGATATTTCTTTTAGCCTCCAGTATCTTGGAGCAGCCAGAAGAAAAAATCTAAAATTATGGAACCATAACCCATACCAAACTCTGTTCTATAACTGAAATCTATTCTATAACTAATTGTTGTGGCATGCTTTGAAATTTATTGCTTTTTTTGTATATATGTTTTTCACAATAAACAGAAATTCTAGCTGTGTATATTTTTCCTGTCAATCTCACCTAAACATAGCAGGCAAAAATGTTGATTGATAGCAATATACTGACCTCCTATCACATACCCTTCTTCTTGGCTAGATGGTGGTCCTAACTCTGAGCTCTCCAACTCTTGCT
>PVIY010043121.1:0-20506 GCA_004026745.1 Myrmecophaga tridactyla
ATAATGGTGAATCACCTTCTTAATTTGAGAAGCCAAGATTATCCAGAATGAATGTCCTTGAGATAATTGTACAGTATACCTTCAGACATATTCCATGGCCAAAAGCCATAATTCAGAAGTGACTGAATTCATCCACTTGGGACTCACACAATATGGAACTTCAAGCTCTTCTGTTTGGAGTCTTTCTAGTGATCTACTTAATTAGTGCCATGAGTAATTTTGGGTTAATTATGCTAATTCAAATCAGTCCTCAGCTTCACACACCTATGTATTTTTCCCTCAGTCATCTGGCTTTTGTTGATGATATTTTACCTCCTCTGTCACCCCAAACACAATCGTGAACTTCCTCTAGGAAATTAAAAGAATAGCCATACCTGTTTGTGCCATACAGTTGTTTTGATTTATCATGTTTGTTGTAGGTGAAGTACATGTGCTCTCAGCCATGGCTTATGATAGGTATGTGCCATCTGCAAACCTTACTCTATACCATTGTCATGAATAGAAGGGTTTGTATTCAAATGGTGGTTAGTTCTTAATTGTATGGATTTTCTGTGGGAATTCTACAGGCAATCCTTACCTTCCACTTGTCTTTCTGTGATTCAAATATAATAAAACACTTGTATTGTGGTGATGTTCTTTTGGTTGGTCTAGCCTGTCATAAAACCCATTACAAAGATATCAAAAAACTGATATCATTCACACTTGCTGTTTTCAATATTCTTTTCCCTGTTTTTATTTCCTCATCTCCTATATATTCCTTCTATTTGCCATTCTAAGGATTAAATCTGCTGAAGGCAGACAAAAAGCCTTTTCTACTTGTGCCTCATATCTGGCTTCCATCACTATATTTTATGGGATAATCATCTTCATGTATATGAGCCCCAAACAGGTCATTCTCTGGAGACTGACAAAATAGCTTTAGTTTTCCATAGTTTGATAATTCCCATGCTAAATTCTTTAATTTACAGCTTGAGAAAGTGAAAAGTGCTTTGAGAAGAATTATGGAAAAGGTCTGTTCTTCTATAAAATAATTTACCTATGATCTAACTGAAGGCCTATAAGTAGAGAAGCAATTTTTTAATTAATTTTTCTTAATTAACACACTAAAATTAATTTTTTTGAAATTTTTATACAAAAGTTAATATGGACACAGAAATTGAGGTAATTTTCTGATTTCATTTTTTATTGTGAAAATCATCATTTCTGATGATAGTGAAAGACATGAGAATGAAATACATAAAGTAGTTTAAATTTTGCTTCATAGATGATTCAAAATCATTTTAGGGGTCTTTTGACTAGAATGCTTCCATTTAATAAGACTTACATAGTAAAAACTGCATTCACTGAATTTTTAAAGCAACTTTAAGTTGTTAATGCTGTTGTTACTGTACAAAGGACATAGATTCTTCTGCCTGATGCACTCAACAACCAATTTCTGAGAAATCTGGGTTTCAAAGAGACAAATAATTTATGATTGCATGTGTAGCAGGAGAACAGACAGCCTAAGAGCCAATAATCTGTCTCTCAGAACAAAGGGGATCCAAGGTTTTTAAGGATTCTAACAAGGGGAGATGAAGTCATTTCAGATAGTAAATTCAAAGCAGACAAGAAAATAGTGTTAATAGTGAGTTCAAAGCAGAAAAGAAAACATTTGTAGTGTAAATTAACATAAATGGAAAGGAGCTATCTTATCCTTCAATGGCAGAGTCTAGTGGAGCCAAAAAGTAAACAATGTTAAGTAAACATTGTTAGCATAGGTTAACATAAGAAAGCAGGGCTATCTATATTTCAGTAACAGAGCAGGGAGGATATAATTTACAAACATAAGAGGCTAGTTTATGGTCATTTTCCTTAGCACTGAAGCTTACAAGAAACTAACCAGATAATGGGGTTACAGTTCTCATAGCCTCTAAGGCACCAGGTAAAAGATAAGCATTTTTACAATCCCTCCAGATGTCTAAAACACCTTAATTTTAATTCAGGGCTTCCAGGCGCTTTCCTTTGTCTACTCTAAAATCCCAAAAGCAAAAGGAACATTTATATAATGATTCGGTAATTAAAATCATCTCTTAAATCCTAATTTCTCTGTTATATTGTTATATAAAATATCCAAAGACACTAATTTCTCAAACCCTGTTCAGCTTAACCTGTAAAGAATTGTTGGTTCTGATGACCTGATAGGTACAATGGCATTTACACTTATAGAAAAAATTAAAAATATTAAAAAGTAATTCAGATGTTAACAAATGAGATGGCCATGCCCTTCAAATCAGAATAAGGCTGTAGATTAGAAAATAATAGCAATCAATGTTAGCTTGCTGTTTTTGATTATAGCACAATAGTCATTCAAGAGAATATACTTGTTTTTAGTAAATACTTATATAAATGGAGTAAAGAGATATGTCTTCAACTTATTCTTGAACAGTTCAGGAAAATATAATGTGATAAAATGATAACATCTGGGGAATTGGGGTGAAGGCTGTACAGGTATTCTTTGTAAAATGTTGGCATCTTTTCTGTAATCTGAAATTATGTTGAAATAAGAGGTTAAAATGAGAAATAAGTTCTTCAGCATTTATTGTTTAGTTTTAATTTAATGGTTTAA
Source organism: Myrmecophaga tridactyla (assembly GCA_004026745.1). Classification (NCBI taxonomy): domain Eukaryota; kingdom Metazoa; phylum Chordata; class Mammalia; order Pilosa; family Myrmecophagidae; genus Myrmecophaga; species Myrmecophaga tridactyla. Next base: position 2,606 of record PVIY010043121.1, read on the forward strand.
TTGATCAATATATGTGTAAGATAGTTTTTGTTTTAGTACCCCAATTCCAAATTCTTTGTAACTTCAAAATAGTAGATTTTTCACGAATAATAGTTAGCAGCCAATTTATCTTTCTTTAAAAACACAAACAAAACACCCATTTTTCTTCATATATATCACATTGGAGAATGAAATCATCATATTGAATGAAATCAGCCAGATATGAAGGGACAAGTATTGTATCTCACATATATGAAATAGGTAGAATAAGCAAATTTCATAGCTACTGAAGCAGATTAGCAACTCCAGGGGCCATGGGAGTGAGGAATGGGAGTTATTGTTGAAGTGAGTTTGTTTGGGGTGATGAGATGTTTCAGGCATAGATGGTGACTGGTAACAAAACATTGTGAATATAATTAGGGTCACTCAATTGTACCCTTGCAAGTGGTAAAAATGGGAAATATTGAGTTGTATATTATGCTACCATAATAAAAATTTTAAAATATGAAAAATATTATAAAGTATATATGTCTATAAATATTTCAATCTTTCCATTATGGAAACATCAATGCCAAAAATTTAAAATCTATGTGTAAAGGGAAAGGGGAAATGGCATCCTTCTGAGAATCTCTTTGAACATAGAAATAAAACACCAAGAGATGCCATTTCAGACTTGAGACTATAAAATGAAAAAAATTTGATTAGCCTGAAAGGAAACAAAGACCCTCATAAAATGTTGATAGAAATGAAAAATAGTATAATTCTTTAGAGGGATACTTGGCATTACCCAGCAAAATTGCAACAGCTGACATTCCCACTTCTAAGAAAAATATTCCAAATAAATATCAACATGAATATAAAATAATACACATGCAAGGTTATTCACTGGAATATTATTTACATTAGCAATACATGGAATACAAATATCCTCATGCTTCTCCCAGGAATGAGGGAATTTCCTTGGTATGATAAATAATGGTCATCAGAATATGGTATTGAAAATTTAAAAAGGAGAAAAGAATTAATAGTATGCTACATCCTGTGCATGAAAAATCAAAGATACACATTTTTTAAAATATTTGATTTAAAAATAGGCATTAGTATGTCAAAGAGTAGCACTGCAAACTCAAAATGAAAAAAAAAATTTACCTTTAGGATATTAAAGGAATTGAGGGGTACAGATAGGTATGGAGATCAATCTTTTTTGGATATACCTTGCTGTGTAGTTTGATTTCACAAATATTATAAAACTTTATATAATTAAGAAGTAATTCAACAATAAAAAAATCGTCTCTACTAACGTGATGGTTAGATTCAAAGGTCTACTTGGCCAGGTGATCTTTTCCAGTGGTCTAGTCAAGTAAATACATGTCTATCTGATGCTAAGACATTTTGTGGACTTAAATCATCAACACACTGATTGCATCTTTGGCTGGTTACATTGTGGCCAGTGAAAGGGCATGTCCTCACAATGAGTGACATTAAATCTAATCAATTGAAGGTTTTGAAGGAGAAGTCAGAAGAGAGACTCCATCTCTCCAGTCAGCCAGCCTCCTTCTTCTGGGGAATTCCTCAAAGACCTACATTGTAGTTGCCAGATTGAGACCTGCCCTATGGAATTTGGACTTGTACATTCACACAGTTACATGAGACACTTTTATAAAATCTCATATTTACAGATATCTCATGTGAGTTCTATTTCCCTGACTACTACAACTAGAAACCTTACAGAATTTTCTATTTTATTCTAGTAAAAATCAAAGAACTAAGATAATGCATACAGGTCTAAATAATTTGTCCCCATGTCAACTCTTGGACCTTGTTTCCTATTTCTCTTCTTTTTTCATTGCTCTGGATTCCTCAATGTCCCTCAAAACAGCAGGCTTTCTCCCTATGTAAGGTCTTTGCAAGTTCTTCAGCCTGGTATATTCTTCCCTAAATATCTACTTTCTTTTTCATTCCTCTGCCAGTCTGAATTCAGTCCAAAAAGAAAGAGTGTTTGGGGAACACAAAAGCTCATTATAAGAACTAAATTTGAGGTAAACATTGTCACATATCAATGAACAAAGATCAAGGAAGTATCTAGTACAGGGCTAGGAAGGCTGCAGCCCAAAGAGAGTGGAATATATAGTGAAGGCCTCATCCTGAAACAAGTTCCCAAAGCTCTCCATTAAACTCTGTGCTAAGAAGCCTCTTTCAGAGAGCTCAACTTTCTGAGATTAACAAATGCAAATCAGATGCTTCTTGAGACCATGCCAAGGAGCTGATGTGAATCTCCCATGTATCTGCTCACAGATCAGAATGAAACACCACTAGGATAGAGGGGCTTCTACAATATTATACTGCTGGCCAAATATTTAAAAGTTTCTCTCCATATCAAACTCTAACATGACACTTTATTTGGAGGAATATTCAAGAGAAGTGAAGATCCTGACTTCTTTGCAATGCAGAGGAAATTTAGAAGGAATTGATGGTGATCTTATTTGTTTTCTATTGATGCCATAATAAATTACCAAAGAATCATGAGACTGAAATAAATGTATCAGCAGAGTAACACTCCTTCTGGAGGCTCTAGGAAATAACCTGTTTCCTCATTAATTCATGTTGTTGACAGAATTCAAAGTCTTCTGGTTGGATGACTGAGATCACTTTTTCCATGTGGCTATCATCTTAGGATTGTTTCCCTTGTTCTAAAGGTCTACTGCATATATTGACTCACAGTCTCCTTCCATTTTTGAATCCAACAACATCAGAATGAGCATGAATAACACTTCAAATCTCTTATACCTCTTGCAGAGCATCTCTCTGACTCCAGCTGGGAAAGATTCTCTGCTTTCAAGGTTTCATGTAACCAGATTGGTTCTACCTGGATAACCTAGGACAATTTCTCCCTTCTCAGCATCTATAACCTTAAACACATCTGAAAAATCACTTATGCCTTGTAATCTAGCATATTTAGAGGTATTAGGATATGAACATCAACATGGTGCTATTTTATTTACCATGGTGCTATTTAGTTAAAAAGTGAAATCCCAACACAGTCCACTCCATTTAAACTCAGCATTCATCCATAAGTCAGATGGAAACAATGTTGGTTTTCTTATTGGAAACAATCCTTCTTTGGTGGATAATACCTGCAAGTCACCAGGGAACAGAATTTTGGGTTCAGAAGGCAAATATTTTTCCTGAAGATTATTAGTTTTAACAGTAAGAGGACAATTTTAGAAATGATCTTTAACCAAGCCTGGACATGCTGTAGCCTCCATAAATTCCCTGAATTCTAATTACATGCATTCCTGTTCACATTATTTGTGTAGAAACAGCACATATTTTTCACCATAATGGGGTTGATTACCCAACTAATAGATTAACTCCCTTATTTTTCTTCTGATCTACTAAGAGGAACACCAAGAGCCCTGGTAGTAACTATGGTCTTCAGTTCAATGAGGCTTCTACTGTGTTCCATGGTAGAAGTGTTTCTGTTGGGAAATCAGTCCCTATTGGGGAATCAGACATATAAGTTGACTGAGCAAAAGAGATTGGGAGCAAAAATTCCTCAACGAGTCATTAAGTGTGATGATGAGAGGTAGCCACTCCTATGTTTGAATTACAGTGATGGTGAACACAGCAACATTTATCAGGCACAGATTCAATGGGAAGGAACTGTCTCCAATCTAGTGGCTTCACTGAACATTTGTAAGACTATTTTTTGCGTTAAGGTTGTTTCTGTGTGACGGGATATGTGATAAGACCAAGTCACGTGCCCATTATAATGTAATCCATTGATTTAGCATACATTTCTTTTTCTCAAGCAACACTGCATGGACTACAATGCCAGTAATTAAAGCTTTCTTGAAGCTTTAATAGTTATGTTGGCAAAAGCAGGGGAAGCAGAGAATGCACATACTAACTAAGAGTTTATATTGATTCCCATAAGGACAAAAAATTCCATCTCTAACCTGGAACTGATATGATGAGATCTGCCTTCTACCATGTTGATGGCTGGTGTGACTGAGAAATAGTTCCTTTTGAAGATTCAGAGATATTTTTTGCTATTGGTATGCTAAATGCTGAAACTTGATAAAGGTAGCTATATCAGGACTGACAGAATGCACATTTTGTTGGGGACACCCATGACTTCATGGACACATTACTAATGGGTTGGTAATCAGTAGGAAACCCTGGCTTATATTCATAGGTAGGCCATTTTTGTAAGATTTCTCATTGGTAGGTTCTATGTGGTAAGAATTACCATTGAATACCAACATCTTCTGCTTTGTGTTCATATCCATAAATTCATCCACACACTTCTTCCTCAGCTACTGTCTTGCACTTGACATAATTTTTTCCTTCTGTACCAAACTATTCTTAATAGATCAAATATCACATTCAATGTTTTACTAACAGGAAGGAATAAGTCACTGTCTTTCAAGGTCAAACTTAATGGAGTTATATTTAATAAGTCTGAAGTTTATGTCTGCCTAATTGCACAGTCCTGTTTGTGAACCACATCATAAGGAATTCATGGTTTAATTTGCTTGAAGTTTAACATATTGTTGAGTTTCATACATAGAGTTGAGATTTAGTGTAATCTAATCCATTACTCGGTAGCCTTGCAAAAACCAATGTCAATTACTTCACTTTGATATAATGACCTCTACTGAAATTTGTAATTTCAATAAAATCTATTTTAAAGTTTAAATGCAAAACATATATAATTAAACATTTTGTAATTTGTTCTCTCAGATGTTAAAATGTCTGTGCCATTAATGATTAATTTGCTATTATGTTTTGCATAAAGCTCTGCCATTTGAAATGGTTGTTTCCTGCCTGTTAAGAAAATTAGGTACCAATAGATCAGCTCACACATGTGAGATACCATTAAATTTTTTTAATTGCTTAAAATGATGTAAAACAAGATAAAGTTTCTTTAGGGAATAACAAATCATGCAAAATATACTAACTCTACTTAAGTGTAATGTCAAGTACTGTTGTTACCCATGGAGCATATCTCAAGTTTTATTGGACTCCATGTGGTTTTGTTGTGGATTACTCGAAGACAACATATAGTGTAGAAATATTCAAGGTAATAAAAAAAGGTTTGAAGTAACACAAATCTGAGATTCATTCATTCAGTTATTTTACTGGTACACTTGGAGGGTCTACTAATTGCCACAACTGCTAGATACTGGGGATAAAACTGGGGAAAATATAGAACCATATATGGTTATCAAAAATTTAAAATTTAAAGGAAATTACAAACAAATGAACAGCTGGATGAATTATTGGGTGTAACACTTGATAAGTAGTGAACAGTTTCTAGAAGGAAGAGAAATTTCACCTGAAATCTGAAAGATGAGTGGAAAGAAAAGTAGCCAAGTAGAGATGTGAAGATAAAGGAAGTTATATTCCAACCAAACTATGTACACAATTTATTGCCATAAATGAGAAACTGAGGCTATGAAAAATGGCTAGAGTATGGACATTGCCTGAGGTAGTTGCAAGAGTTGAAATTTGTCTGAAAGCAGGAGTTTGTTTATCAAGTGTTGAATTAACCACACTAAAGAGTGTGGAATTTGCCTTAACGTCAATGTGAAAACAACAAAGTAAGATTGCAATGTTAGAAAGTACACTCAAGCTGGCATAAATGTGAAACTGTGCAAAGTGAGGGACTAGGATAAAAGTTAGAGGGCAGCAAAGGTGTGGTAAAGACCTAAATAAATAAAAGAACAGAGTTGATGGTAGCAATAGACATATTTGGTGAAAAGATTAATAGCCAGAATTATCTCATTATTTGTGGAAAGGAGAATGATATATGAAAAATATTTTCTTGGTTTCTCCCTGGATGGCTGGCTGGAATATGACCATATTCAGTGATTAGAAAATATTTGTGCTAAGGCATATGTGTGTAAGAATGTGGATTTTAAATTTCTGAGTTCTTTTTTAAACATGATCAATTTTGGTATCTCTGAAATATCTAATTTTAGTCTGGCAAGCTGTTGGGTACATGCATCCACAGCTTACAGGGTAAAACTGTTATATGAAAAAAACATGAGGGCTGAAATATACACTAAGTATTAGAAAGAGAACACCATCCACCAAAATATTAGAAAGGATAGATGTGGAAGCAGGTAGATTTGTCAACTGGTGACAAGAACTTTAAACGTTTTCCATTTTACTACTTTAAATATCCCTCTGATGTTGGAATTGTTGACATCTATTGAAATGCCAAATGGCATGGGAAAGGGTGAAGAAAGCCCGAGGGTTTAAAATAGCAACACAAACTTGGAGGCAGAAAGTTGATTCAGAAAAGAAAACAATTGTTAATTACTATTTGATTTTGAATATCATCATTTTGTTATTGCTTACTCTTGTCTAGATGGTGTTCTTGGGAGTTCAGGTATGATTGTGAAGTGAAGAGCATTCCTCAAATACCCAAATTTTGGTGTGTCTGTAAGGAATCAAAGCAAGGGTGTTTAGGATGTTGGCAAGGGTAATTGTTACAAGAGATCATAGAGTCTAAGCTGTGTAGGGCCAGAATTAATTAAATAAAGTGATATCATTGATAAGGGATAGTTAGTGTGGCTTAAGAAATAATGATATGAGTGAATAAATTCAAAGTTGTAACATCACAACCAAGTTATAAAAGAAAGGAGCAGAAGTTTTAGCTATCAAATAATGATTTAATTTAGGATATTTAACATTTGATCAATTTCCAGATGAAATAAAATCCAAATGGATTCATGGATGTGGGAAACTCAAGTGGATTGTTGGTGGGTTCAAGATACCATGAATCTGAGAAACTATATTATTAAATTTCAGCCTTCTTGGGCACTGATGAAGTATTGAGGGAGAGTAATAAAATTATCTCAGTGGCAAAGTCTTCAGTGAATTAAAGGAGGTTATAAATGATAACAATGAAAATGGGTATAAATTTCAAGGTATCATAAGTGTTTGCACAAATGAGAGACATAATAAATTTGAAACAATACCTAGAGCATTAATTATTCCTCAGCTTTCCTCCCAATTTTGAAATATGTGAAGAGTTGCAAATTATCCAGTCTGCAGAGATGTGGCCTGGAGAGAAGTAGGTTTTGAGAGGGATCCAGATTTCAGTTTGAGATTTAATATTAAATTATTAAAGATGTTGGAGAGTTTGGTAATAAGGAAGCAAGGGCTACACATGTTTCAGTACAACACAGTTATGTAAATGCTAGAGAGAGTAAGAATTAAGCAGAACAAAGATTTGTAGTCACAAATTGGGGGCAAAGAAGGAATACATTTAAAATACTACAATAGAGTAAATATCTGCATTCTTCAGTATTATGAGATTGCACACATGTTTCTGCACAGTAAACCTCATTTTAAATAATATTAATACTCTTAAGAGATAAATCTCATTTAGCATATGGCATGAGACAGGTAATATTCAAAGCACATGATGTGAACTAACTCAGATTGCCTCTCCAAAGTAGTTTTGAGTAGTAGTTTTGGATGGAGAAATCCTTGCCTCTCTAGAGGAAGACTGTGCATAACCTATGACTTGAGATTAAGGAATCAAGGCTGGGACTAGTTAATGAGTTCTTCTACTTTGCCCTATGCTTGTCATGAAAATGAAGAAGACACAAACTTTCAGCCTCCATTTCAATTATCTGAAAATAAAGATGATAGCTGAACTACAAATCTATAGGGTTGATATAAAGATAATTTGATATTGAATAGTGAAAAATGGAAATCAAAATTAGGTCACTTCTACTAGAGTAAATATCACTAAAATTTTGTGCTTCCTTTTAATTAGCCAGAAACAAGTTTACACTTTACAAATGTATCCTAGACTTTTTTTTTCCCTTGCCTCGTATTTGGATATTTGAAGATGTGTTTTCTGAATCACTTAATATTTTTGTTCACCCTGTTATGCATATTTCAAATTATTTAAAATAGGCTAGTCGCACTTCTGAGATTTTCTTTCTCCTTTAATTCACAAATACTATATACAATTAAAGAAAAACTAGGAATTATAGATAAATAAGGGAAGAAAATAAAAATTAAAATTGTCCCAAATTAATGGTCTAGGGATCATCAGTGTTCAAAATGTTTATCTTTCACAAATAAAAAAATCATATTCTATAATCAATCTTCTAATTTACTATTTCTTTTTAATTAAGAATTTTCAAATAAATTCACAGTATTTTATGCAAGGTGCTCCAAATACCAATACTTTTTTAAAAATTGATAATGGTGATCAAATAATTCTCAATCTTTAATTCCTATAATTAAAATACAAGACAGATTTATCAATTGCATGAAGTTTAAATAAGATGCCCTCTTTCTACCTTAAAAAAAATACCCATAAAATTTCATGTTTTGAATTTCTGCCTGGAACAAATCTCTTAATTCTGAAAGAAGAGCTTAATTTGAGAATAACAGATAAAACCCATGAGAATTCTCCTTTGAATGTGCTCACTGTAAGATTAGCATGGGTCAGAACCATCTCTTAACATCTACTTGAAAATTACAGCATGAAGAATACTCAGAACATATGTTCTAAGAGTGTTTGCTGGGGAAGAATGGTGCATGTATACATGTATTCCAGGACCAAGAACAATCATTCAGCAGTGTCTGAGTTTATCCTCATGAGAATCACAGATGGTTCAGAGCTTCAAGCCATTCTCTTTGGTGTCTTCCTAGTGATCTATTTAGTTACTGTTGTGGGTAATGTTGGTTTGATTTTTCTAATCCAAATTAGTCCTCGGCTTCACACATCCATGTATGTTTCTCAGCCATCTGACTTTTGTTGATTTTTCTTTACTTCATCTGTCACCCCAAACACCTTGGCAAACTTCTTGCATGTTTGCCATGCAAGTATAACATTTTATGCCTGTATCATTCAAGTGTGCTGCTTTATCACATTTGTAGCTTGTGAAATGTACTTGTTTTTAATTAGGGCATATGATTGCTAAATTGCCATCTGCAGCACTTTACTCTAAGTTGTTCTCATGCCTAGCAAACTCTGCATTCGAATGACTGCTAGCACATACATTTATGGGTTCCCAGTTGGTCTTGCTCAAATGGTGGTGACATTTTGATTATCTTTCTGTGACTCCAATATGGTCAACCATTTCTACCATGATGATATTCCCTTGATTGCACTGGCCTGCTCTGATTACACCAAAGAGCTGATGCTATTCATCATTGCTGGGTTTGGTACTCTTTGCTCTCTTTTGGTTGTGCTAATTTCTTAGGCCTTCATTCTCTTTGCCATCCTGAAGATCTACTCTGCCAAAAGAAAACAGGTAGCCTTTTCTACCTGTGCTTCCCACTTGACTTCCATCATCATATTTTATGGGACAGTAATTTTCATGTACCTACAGCCCAAGTCAAGCCGTTCTCTAAACACAGATAAATTACTTCAGTGTTTTATGTAATGGTTATTCCCATGGGTTATTAAACCCATTAATGTATAGTATGAGAAATCAGGAGGTAAAAAGTGCACTGAAAGGAACTGTTAAAAGTTGTATTTGGCTTTCTAATAACTGAAGAAACACTGGGCAGTGATTCAAACACTTTAGGTTACATCTTTATTTCTATAATAATGCTGGTAAAGGGCAGAGCTGAATCCTTACTCCAATTTCTCAAATTCTTTTCCTTTTTCTTCTTATGTATAGCTCCTTAGTCTCATGGAAAATCAACTGCAGTTTTTTTATGAAAGATTTGCACATGAAGATGAATTGGACTGAAAAGGAGAGAGAGTAAGAAATCTTAATCCTTTATGGCAATGACACTACAAAGCCAAAAAAGAAAAGAAGAAATAGTGCCTTTATCTGAAATTTGTGTGATATTGAGAAATTTTTTATTGTATTGAAATAGATAACCACATGATTATATGGAAAACATCAAATTTTAATAGCAGAAATTTTGGGTCTGAACGCTGGATAATTTCAGCTGGGAAGGATTACAGGAGCAGAGTCACTTTGACATCAAGCATTTAGTGACACTGATTTTGTATTAGTTTAGATCACTGGGGCAGTTTTGCAACATTTATAATTTGCTGCTTGTTCTATTTCAGTAAATGTGTGATTAGGAAATTGCACTTTTCATTAAAACAGTTTAGCTAAAAAGTTTAGCTTTTCCAGTTAACAGCTGTCAGCATAAGTAATTTCACAGTTTTGTACCTGAAAGGGAAAAACTAAATTTGTAGAGTCTGTTCTGCTCAACTGAAGTTGCCGTTATGTGACTTTGATAATAAATCATTGTAGAATTTGTTATGCTTAACTGAGATGACCATTACGTGACCTGGTAATAAATTGTTCAAGTGTGCACTCTAGTTGGGAGGATTGGATATCTTCCCAGAAAGAGATGTACTTTGATAAAAAGAGCTATCTTGGTCCCTAGCCAGTTCCCAGAGGATCACTTGTGCCAGATCATGTAAGCAAATTGGAATCCAGCCACTATGGTGTAAAGATACCATATCAATTGCAAGCGAACAGTTAAACGAGAGAATCTCATCAGAAAGAGAGAGAAAGAACATCATTAGAGAGAATCTCATCAGATAGAGCAAAGAGAATCTCCACAGAGAGAAAGAGAGAGAGAATCTTATCTGGGAAGAAGATGCTGTGCTGTGGACTTTTACCAGTCAGACCCTGAATGCCTTCTCTGAGATTCCCCAGCACTACTCTCCAGGTATTGGTGCTGTCCCATCTGGTGATGTCATTTCTATGAATCTTTTAATAGCTTTCTTAATAAATTCAGTTTTTGTACCACTGAAGTCTGTGCTGTCTGTGAATCTGAGCCTATAAATTAAGAGACCACAAATATCATACAGCCTTTCATTCATCAGTACGTCAGTTTTCCCATCTATAAATGCAGTAATAGTTTCTTTTTATATTAATTGTAAGGATCAAATAAGATGATACGTATAACAGGTTTTGCACAGTTTCTGGCACATAGCTATGCTTCATAAACATTGCTATTATTTGTCATGATTTATAATATTATTGCATCAGTGATTCATTTGATTTGATGTGAGGTAATGAATAATTGCCCTTTAGGAATAGTTGCCACTTTTAAAAATGTGCTTAGTTTTAAAACAACAAACTGAAAATTAAAAACTAAGGACCTTTTCTTGTGACCTTTTAAAGTAATTTAATGCTCTAAAATTCATTTTTTGTGTGTTGATGAACAGATTTTAAATTGAATTGTTTTAGGCTTCTCCATACCCACTACTCAATATTATTTAAAATGTGCATATTTTTCTTGAAAAAAAATCATCATCCTTTATATACTTAGTAAAAATTAGACTAATGACTTATGGTATTTGTTCAGTTCCAAACATTTTAAAATAAAATAAAGCTATGCAATGCTTATATGCCAGGTGTGCCCAGCACTTTAACTGGACTACATTAATTTTCATAATATCAACTGAAATGGATATAATTCTATAAAGAAAATACTCAAAAACAGTTTATGTAATTTATAATATATACATGGCTAATATATAGAAGAACCAAAATTGAATTCAATTTTATTCAACTGTCAAGCTCAGTTTTTAATGAACTTCCAATACGTCCAAGGAGAGTTGTACAATGTTGACTCTTTTTTTGCATGCTGTGTGGTGCTATTGAGATGTTTTTAAAACTTCAATAATGATTCACAAAAAACACTCAAAAAACAGTTGTAAATAAAAAATTTTCCTTAGTTCAAAAATAATTAGGAAGTTATATAAGCATGACTCTGGCACAGACTTTACTCGTAAGTCCTAGAAAGGAAAGGAAAAGGAACAGTCCCTGCATAAGGGCCAAGAAACTTCTGTCTTTATCGTCTTTTTGTCTCTCAGTGATACTGACTTCAAAAGTGTCTGAGAATATCCCATTTCCCCACAAATTTTGGTGCTATATCAGGGTGCTGATTTGAAGTTGCTGTGTGCCCCAGGAGAGACCATGTTCTTTTAATCCATTTTTGTGGGAAGAGACCTTTTGTAGGTGGGACCTTTGGGTTAGGCTATTTCAAATGAGATATGACCCAACCCATCCATGCTGGGTCTTAATCCTTTACTGGAATCTTTTATGAGAAGATAAAATGCTGGTAAAGCAGGAGACCATACAGAGAAACACACAGAGACATTTGGACACTGCCATTGAAACTGGAACAAGGAGAGAAGGACAGCAGGCATTGCCATGTATCTTCTCAAGTAACAGAGGAACCCAGATGTCTTGGTGATGCTCATGTCATTAACAATAATAACCAAGCTGATATTTATGAGGTTTCATTAGATACCAGTCACTGGGCCAATGTATTTACACCTATTTATATTTAAATTTTCATACATAACATGTGAGATGAACATTTATCTTAGTTTACAAATAACTGGAATTTTCTTTATCATACAACCAGTAGTAGCAAAACTGTAATTTAGGGTGAAATCTTTCTGAAATTAGTCATGTTCTTCACTAATCTCAGACTTTGCCAGAGTCACTGCTACTTCTTCACCACCCAGCCTCTTGTATATTCTATGTAGATTCATATACAAAAACATCATAGGCACCAAAGGAGAGATGCAAAATACACACTTTATTGAAATAAACATGGAGATAAAATGCATACATTTGATTTTCAGGTTTGGACTGAGGGATTGGCATTTCAAGAGTAGAACTCAGTCTCCTGGAGAAATTCCTAAAGAAGAGATTTAGAGGTTGCACAGAACAGTTTTTGCCCAGAAAGAAACTGAATAACATGCCTATCAAATAGAGTTGAATTTCTTAGTCTCTGAGTAAAAGCAGCATTAACTTAAGAAGTGACTGTCAATAGTAGGTAATTAAAAATGTATGAAGACATGAAAACTTCCATTAGTATTTAAGTATTGCTGTTTTAACAAACATATAAAGCAGAAAGGTTCAATGAAACCTCAGAAGACCAGAGTTTCTCAGGTGGATCAAATTCTATAGACATGAATTTCATTGCCTGTTAAAGGAAAGATTGTCTCACTTTCTCTTACGTGTTGTGTATGTAATAGGTGAGTTATGCATGTCTCTTCCTATATAAATGCATATAGTAGGCCTAAATGTGGTGAAAAAAAACACCTGTATTTCTCTGTTAGATCTGCTTTAAAAACCTGAGAATTCTTTCACATCACAAGTTCTAAAAGGACTTCATGGTGCCAGGAAAACTGAACTATTTGCAAATTAAATGCAAAAGAGAAAATAATCACCTTATAATGCAAACTTTAAGCTGCATCCTATGTAATGATCAAAAGTATCAAAATATTCTTCAAAAATGGTAAAATATAAAATAACATTAAATCACTAATTATGATTACTCTTTCTGTAATGTCAAAACAACAAAAGTACATGAAACATTATTTTTTAATTATATGTCAAGATCTTACAAGAATGATTGCATAAACAGCATGTACAGGTAAATGACATCACAACTTTTATTTAGAACAAAAAGAATTTTTTTGAAGTCTGCTAATGACGCATTAAATCTAGATGTTAAAATACCCTTTATTTATAACACCATGGTTAAGAAAACAATAGTTGGATAGACTTGAATCTGCATTTAGAATTCTAAAATTTCTAGTTATGTAACCTTAGACAATTTATAAATAATTGACATCTGGAAGTAAAATCTCACACATTTCTTGGTTCTGTTTGCTTAGAATAAGCAGAATTACTTGAGTAAGTGCCTAGCAGATAGTTGAAACCAGCCAGGATTTGCTCCTATTACTTAAAAACTGATAAACTTTTGAAAGCTCAATGAATCTCTAATTATTCATAACATTTATATATCAAATATGATTTAACAAACACTTAGATAGACCCATTATCAGTGAACACTGTTCCAAGCATTTTATAAATATTATTGTTTAATCCTCAAAAAACAACCCAAGGAGTCGGGTCCTATTATTTTCCAGAATTAGAAACAGAAGCACACAAAATTTATGTCTGTTGTCCAAGTTTGCACAGCTTAGAAGTGAAGGAAACAGCAAACTCAGGCAATCTTATTCCAGAATTCAGAGCACTAATAATAAATGCCACCAACTTTTCTTGGGATACACACGTGCATGGTTTTGTGTGACCATGTTTATTTTCCCACATAATTTCTATAGCTTTTAAAGAACCTCGGGACTCTTAAATCATTACCGACTTTCTAAAATTGGCTTTGGCCCTTGCTAAAAATGCTAAGATCTGTTAAAGGAACTCATATTTTCAGTTGATTGGAAAATAATTATAAGAAATGTAAGCAAGAGAGAACTTTATTTATTTCTCTGATTTTCTTTAATAAAGTCTTCTTATTTTCTTAACTTCAGCATCTTCAAAGTTTCACAACCTTTATCCAAGGCTTTCTTAGAGGCTTCCTTCACCTCCTTGTTCCTTAGACTGTAGATTAGGGGATTCAACATGGGGATCACCACTGTATAAAATACAGATGCCGTTTTATCTGTGTCCAGGGAGTGGTTTGATTTGGGCTGTAGGTACATAAAGATCAGTGTGCCATAGAAAATAGTCACAGCCACCATGTGGGAGCCACAGGTGGAGATGGTTTTATGTCACCCTTGGGTCGAGTGGATTCTGAGGATGGCGGCAATGATAAAGATGTAGGAAATGAAAACAATTGAAGAAAAACAAATCATATCAAAGCCAGCAAAGGCAAAGATCAGAATTTCCTTCATGCGTGTGTCTGAGCAGGACAGAGCTAAGAGGGGGAGGTCATCACAGTAAAAATGATTAATTACATTGGGTCCACAATAAGTTAGATGGAAAGTGATAATGGTATGGAATAGGGCAACCAGAGAGCTATATGTATATGGAACAGCCACTAATTGAAAGCAGACCCTTTTTGACATCAGTACTGAATAATGCAGGGGGTTACAGATAGCTACATAGCGATCATAGGCCATGGAAGCTAAAATGAAACACTCAGTGATCATGAAGGTGAGAAAGCAGCCCAACTGTATTGCACAAGCATGGAAAGGAATTGTGTCACATTCCACAACAAAATTGACCATCATCTTCGGTGTGATGGTAGAGGAATAGCACAGGTCAATAAAGGCCAAGTGGCTGAGGAAATAATACATAGGTGTATGGAGTCGACAGTCAGTCTTGATTAAGAAAATCAGTCCAATGTTCCCTAGAATTGTGACCAGAGAGGTAACTAAAAATACCACAAAACATGGAGCCTGAAGCTCTGGCTGATCTGTGATTCCCCTGAGAATGAATTCTGTGACATAAGTGACATTAACTTCAGCCATTTATTCCAGGGGATTTTGCTGCAGTTAAAGAATAAAAACAACTCATCTCATGGGTCATGCCAATTGAGGATAGATAATTGCTAGTGTCTTGTCACCTAGAATTAGTCATCCTGTGGGCAACATTGGACTTAACCTCTCAAATTTCATGGCATTCCTGTTCCAGGGAAGACCATCTTTTATTTTCAATATCATCTTCTTAGGAATTATTTTGCTTTGTAACTTTTGAAAATAAGGGAAGGTATTGGTTTAAAGTTAAATATCATCTGAATGAAACCAGATGCCATTTTAGTGGTGTCACTAAAATGTCACTGTCTTTGCTGCTGTTGTTTCTTCTATCCAACATTCACCTTATTTTTGGTTTCTTGACAAAATTGATAACAAATCAAATAGTTTATCAAATAGCATATAATTCTAAAGTACGTGTAGGTAAACATCTTTTCCCATAAATATTTGTCAGTACATTTCTAGAGCTTAAAGTATTCAAATCATTTGTGTCACTAGATTTTACTTTTATCAACATATCCTAGGGAAATATTCAGCTTTCAACAAAGTTTTATGGAAAAGAATCTAGTTAGCTGGAGCTCCTGATGCATGTTTCACAATAGCTGTATTTATTTGTAATTGTACCAGCCTGAAAAAGGAGATTTTCCTCATTATACCCAATATTGGCCTCTTCAGATTTTATTAATGCTCCTTGGTTTATTTTCCACAAAGGAGATAAATAAAATATTAACAACTGAAAGAGTCTAAAGAGAGCAAGTCTAATCCCTTCATATTTCAGATTTAATTTATTAGTATTGCTATTATTATATTTGTTGATTTCAGATTTAATTTACTAGTATTGTTGTTATTATATCTGTTGTAATTGAATGCTGTCTTTATTAGATTCTGTATTTAGTGCAATATATGAATTACTTCATGATAGATGGGCTCTCACTAATCCTTCATTCCTGATTAACAATTTAAAACCAATAACCAACAATAGGTTTCTGCTATTGGTGCACAGACAGGACGGTGCAGAACAGGTATGACGGTATATTTCACAGCAAAGCCCATATTCCTCATCAATCTGATCACCTACCCAAAGCTGTAGTCACTTTCTCCTTCAGAGGTAATCAGGATAGAACACTAGAGTTGGGAGATGCATCTATTTTCCATAGCATCAAGCTAATATTTAAGGCTTAGGAAGACAAAGATGAAAGTAAGCTGTAGTGTATCAATGATTGCTAAGTTTTCCATATAGATTGCCATGTTAAAATGGAAGCATTCTAAATTTAAAAAGTCAAGTATCTAATGCTGTCCTTTTTAGTAAAATTATCATTGCAATCAAGAATATTCAGAATTAAAGTTTCCCTTGCTTGCATATGGGACTTGAATACATTAAACTTTTCCTCACAGACTTTTATTTCAATTCCAGATATGACATTATGATTTGAAACCAGCTGAGGAAAATTATAAGGTTACCAGATGATGTAAGCATAAAATGCACCTTTTTCATTGAAAGATGGTGGCAAGGTAAGAGGTTTATTTATGATATCGTTATTTTACTTAAAATAAAGACTATCCATAGATTAAAGTTTCTTCACTACATTTGTCCAACTTCAGGATTTGTGGTGGTTCTAAGAACATGTCAACACAAAGCACAGGGAACCATTTAGTAGGATAAATTTATCATTGAGAACACTTATTATTGTAGGTAGTTATTATTAAAAAGACAGTTAAACTGGAATTTGAATTCTAAATTTATAAACTAAAAAATCATAGAAACAATCTGTTAAATTGCTCATAAAATATATCTCATCCTGCATTTACTATTCAATGCTCTCAATTCCTTTACATTTTTTAACAGTAATTTTTCTTCATGGCTTACAGTTTGTTTCTCTAGGATGTTCTGAAGCAACCATTATCCCAAAATCTCTAATTTTTTCAGTCATTTACATATCTCAGTCAATTTTGAGGGGAAATCCTTAAAGTCACAGGCATATTTTAACCTTATATTTCTTCAATAATCATTGCTATTTTTTTTGCTTTATTGCATTTTGCCTAAAGAAAGCTGCACCTCAAACTCTACTGCACACAAGTATCACTTGGGAAGGATTTAACAAACCAATGCCCAGGTATGCCCCATATGCTCTGAAAATAGAAGAGAGGAAGTAGGAAGGGGCAACCAGGTATCAATACTTTTAAAGCTCCCCTGTTGATTCTAAACCTCAGCCATGTTTGAGAGCAGGTAGCCAAAAGAATGAATTAATGATTACAATGTGAAGAAGTTCTCAGCCATAATTTTAAAATTATTTAGTTTTCTTTTGGTTTTGTCTAATTTATGTTTGAATTAGTTTGAGTTCATGATTTGACCAGCCAGCAGAAATCAATTGGAGTATGCCTATCCTGTTTATGCAAATACACTCATCAAGGCATCTGTGGGCAAGGATAATTTTTAAAAAATCAACGTCCAATTATCCCATTTCTATTTACTAAATAATTATCATTTTTAATCCTTGCTGATAATTGGCTAAATCTTAAAAAAAACAAGTAGTTTCATCTATTTGGCTGTCTTCTACTTTCTGTGCATTTTATTTTTCCCATCTAGATTCTCAATACATGGTTACAGAGTAAATTACATCTCCCTTTAATATTAACTTTTCAAGAGTTTTCTTTATTCATGAAGGCCTGGG
>PVIY010043122.1:0-20509 GCA_004026745.1 Myrmecophaga tridactyla
TTATCCTGCCCTGTGTGTGGCGCTTGTCTGACTGCAGGTCCCACCAGCATAAGATGATGTGGTACCTTTAACTTTGGCTGGGGGTGTGGTGGAGACAGAGGAGAGGTTGTAGGCTGGTTTTAATGGCTTCAAATTACCAAGCCCTGGTGTCTGAATTCCTTGAGGGAGGGATTCCACCTGAGTTGGGCTTCACCCCTCCTCTGGGGAAGGCACAGGCTCCAGACAAGCCCCCAAAAGAGTTCACTTCTGCCTATGCCTGGGGTAGTTGCAGCCTGAAAAGTCCTGCCGCTGTATCCCGAGGCAGTCAAGCC
This sequence comes from Myrmecophaga tridactyla, assembly GCA_004026745.1. Lineage (NCBI taxonomy): Eukaryota > Metazoa > Chordata > Mammalia > Pilosa > Myrmecophagidae > Myrmecophaga > Myrmecophaga tridactyla. The sequence goes on from PVIY010043122.1 coordinate 312, forward strand.
TTTGTAGATACACAGCCACAAAAACCTCTGTTTCCTTCTTTTTTTTTTTTTCCCCTTTTTCTGTCAGTCCTGCCCCCTTGGTGCCGGGGCAAAAATGAGCAACCTCCGCTTTGATCAGGTTCACCTAAGCTGGGGGCCTAATTTTAGTAGTCAGAATTTGTTAATTAGTTCCACAATTGGGATTTGATTGTGCCCAGTCCCTGCTGCTGGTAAAGTCCTTTCCTTTCCCCTCTGGGAAGTGGCCTGTAGAGGAGGGGCGCTGGCCGCTGCAGCTTTGGGAACTCACGGTTCTGGGGGGTGCTCGCAGCCAGTCCAGCTGGTCCAGACTGGGGTAGGCTGTGTGTCTGATCACTGACGTGGCCCCAGGAGCTGTTCTGTACTGTTTCTGGTTATTTAGTAGTTGTTCTGGAGGATGAACTAAAACCCGCACGTTGTTAAGCCGCCATCTTGACCCGGAACTAGACTAAGCTCTTAAATGTTTCGAAGGGAGCCTATTTTGTTATGTAATGTGCTTTGTGATTTTAACCAAAGTTTGCCTTTTATTTCTCACCAATATATCTCACTATTTTGTTACCTACTCTTCTTTAGCGCAGAGACACTCCGACAGGAACTGGAGAGAGAGAAAATGATGAAAAGACTGTTGATGACCGAACTGTGACCTTCTCCCCTTGTCGCCTGGAGGATGGCGTGGTGCCTTCTGTCCGTTGTCATTCTTTGGGCTCTGTGTGCTAACGCTGGCACGACACACGGATGTTGTGTGCTCTGTTCTCCTAGGTCTCCGGGGTTGGTCAAAGCCAACTTTTGGCTTGGGTTTTATTGGAAAAGTTACTTTGTTTCTTCTGAGCATTAGGGTTTTTCTAATGCTACTACTCAGTGTAGTTGAGACAGGAGCTGGTAAGTCTAGGAGAAGAAAGATGGGAAACCGGGGATTCTTTTTCAGAACATATATTTCATGTGTATATATGTTAATAACCACAGGGGTTAGCGTAACACGGAATCCTTTGCTAACAAATCTCAATCATGTGATTTTGTATGATTGAAACTTGCACCAAGCTTTGACTGTTTGGTAAAGAGTCATTTTTAATGATGGAATAACAAATTCTTTACTGCTGGTTTTTCATTTACACTAACTACGCAGATCTTATAAAGTCCTGAACATTCATTTTTATTCAGACATGAGTAGATGAACTAAAAGAAAGGTGCATATCACCATGACTGAAAGTGTTTCAGCTTAATCTGAAATCTAGTTGAACGTGTGCATTTGGAGGATATGACATTATTTGGAATAAGTAGAATTTATCATTGAACCTAAAGTAGGAAATTATAGCTTCAATTATCTAAAAATCCTTAGAAGGTTAAGATGATTCAATGTCAGAAAGATTTGTTTGGGTGGTCCTTAAAAAAGAAAATTATTTCTGAAGTTGATCAATTTATGTCCTGTTGATAGAACCTTGAACAGAAGAAACTTTGCTGTCTTTTTTTATATAGTTTCAAGAAATGTGTTTTTACATTTTTATTATGCACTTGAACAACTTTGCAGGAAAAAAGGAACCCCCTAACTACAAACGATCCCTCGAAATTGTTCCCCAGCTTTCTCAATGTATATGCACAAGTTTTTACACAGCGACAACCAATGTGTTCATGCTCTTTTGTTGTACTTCCCCACTTAACATCTCTCTCCTTTTATCAACACAGACCCTGCTCTCACCAATTTAAATGTCTTTATATCGATGTAAAACATGGTTAACCTTACTCCTCCCCATTGTTAGGTATTTGAGTTATATCCAATTTTTCACTCTTATAAATAGTGCTGCTATGAATGTCTTTGTAAAAAAAAAAAAAACTCCTTCTTTTGGACTATTCACTTGGGAATATTTCCAAAAAGGGATTATAAGGTCAAAGAGCATGAAACATTTTATAGCTCTTGTTTCATATTGCCAGATTGCTTTCCAGAAATATTCAATTTCTGGGTTGGAAGGACCTTAAAGGTCATCTGGTTCAACCCTTCACCCCTCTGAATGCTTGAATCCCCGCTCCAATTTATGATGCCACCAGCAATGGATAAGCATTTGTATTTACCAACAGCTCTGCCAGCATTGGGTTTTTGCCATTTTAATTTATTTTTGTTAATTTAATAGGTGTGTATAGTTGTTCTTGAAAGGTTGTTTTATCTCATTAATTGCTAGCAAGGCTTAGCACTTTTCATGTGATGATTTGCTGGCTATATTTCCTTGTGTGTAAAATGTCCACCCATTTTTTTGACCACTTGTTTAGTGGAACTGATCTTGTACATTTGTATCAGAACTGTATTTTTATGTTGTATTGTATAGTTTGCTCTCCTATCCTTATCCTTAAAACTGAATGGTGCCAATAATTTGATACTAATGATTCTATAAAAAAAAGTAATGCCTCATTTACTAGCATTGTTGTGAAATGAGGCATGTACACAAATATTCAGATAACTGAGGATTAACCCTGTAAGTGCTGAATCTTTAAAATTTTAATATTTTTTGAAGGGACACTTTCTAAAATGTATTATGCACTTCCCTGCCTTAGTAAACAGAGTATATTGGAGAGTATATAATCTTTTCATGATGAGTCATCATTATAAACATCAGCCCCTCTTGTACCTTGGTGTGATGCAGTGATGTCATCTGGAGCATCTTAATGTGTAGGCTTGCTTTGCCTTTCAGATGCTTATGCCATTCTCATTGATGGTTTTTTACTGCTGTTCTGGTCCATCGGTGATGCCAACCGGAGCATTTGTAGTGTTTGGGGCCTTTTTCCCACACTGTAAGACCCCCCCTTTCCCCCAGCTGTACTTTTAAAACAGCTTCAGCTGTTCTTTATCTTGTATACACAATACAAAAAAATGTGTTCCTGTACAACATGGGGAGATACGTGTCTGGGGTTCTCACCTTTTGCCAATCCAGCACCCTCCTCGTCTGCTAGCCTGCTTCCTGAGGCTCCTGCTCCTCACCTCCAGCTCTCTGATGGAACCTTCTGGGGCAACACTGAAGGTTCCTTGGGGAAGCCAGGAAACCAGGCATTACATACGTGTTTGGTTTGCTTTGCTTCCGAGAGGGATGCATGGGCTTTTGGCTGCTGTTTTTCAGGAGCCTCCTGCTTATTCCCCACTTCCCCTGGGTTCACACATGTTTCAGAAGGTTGGTTGGCGTCACTGGAAGACTGACCACAAACAAATTGGCTGTTACTGTAAATGCAAACCCGGAACCACTGGCAGCTCAACTCTAACCAGTAAAATCGAGAGGATTCCATTGTTTCAGCAGTTGTCCTGGTTATTTGCCTACTTTGTTGTACTATGGGTGCTTGACATTGTGACCCAAGGAAATGAAATTGGGTCGGGTGACTTGATGATAACTAAAATGAATTGGTACAATCATCACGACTTTTTCTTTATATACTTAAAACTGCAAGTATAGCACCATGCGATCACGCAACACAGACCTTATGTCCAGAGGGGGAAGCCTCAGCACTCTGATGTAATCATTCCAGAGCAAGATTCCAAACTGTGGGCCACAGATTCCTAGTGGGATTGGGGGGTTACTGCAAGAGGCCTGGAAATCCTGTAATCCATGGGTTTCAGGGAGTGTAGTCTGTATAAGGTCTTTATGTTTGAAAAGCTTGTAAACCAAATTCTAGAGCGTTCAGAAGATACCACCTGGATGCATCAGGATTTTATATCCCCGAATTAGCACAGGGATTTTTGGTGTCACTTTTATCTTTCTTAACCATCTCCAGGATAATGGCTTTTTTTTTTATTAAATTTTTAAAATATATAACAACAAACACAAATATTCTTAACATATGGTCATTTCCATTCTACATATATAATCAGGAATTCTCAATATCATCACATAGTTGCATATTCATCATCATGATCATTTCTTAGAACATTTTAATTCAGAAAAAGAAATAAAAAGACAACAGAAAAAAAATTATACATACCATACCCCTTACCTGTCCCTTTCATCGATCACTAGCATTTCAATCTAAATTTATTTTAACATTTGTTCCCCCTATTATTTATTTTTATTCCATATGTTTTACTCGTCTGTTGATAAGGTAGATAAAAGGAGCATCAGACACAAGGTTTTCACAATCACACAGTCACATTGTGAAAGCTGTATCATTATACAATCATCTTCAAGAAACATGGCTACTGGAACACAGCTCTGCATTTTCAGGCAGTTCCCTCCAGCCTCTCCATTACAAGGATGATGGCTTTAAAAAGTGTTTAACTGAGAGAAAGCTCACATTTTAACTACATTAAAATGTACAATTCACTGGTTCTTAGTGTAATCACAGTGTTGTGTAACCATCACCACTATCTAATTCCAGAACATTTCATCATGCTCCACCCCCACCAAAAAAAGAAAACCCATACCTGTTATCAATACTCCCAATTCTCCCTTCCCTCCATCTCGTGTAAACCACTAATCTACTTTCTGTAGGTGGGTTTACCTATTCTGGACATTTCGTATAAATGGAATCAAACATTATGTGGCCCGATGTCTGGCTTCTTTCTTACCATAGTGTGTCCAAGGTTCATCCACGTTGTAGCATGTATCTGCACGTCATCCCTCTTCATGGCTGAATAATATTCCATGGTATGGATTTACCACATTTGTTTATCTGCTCATCTGTTGATAGACATTTGGGTTATTTCTACTTTGGGGCTGTTATAAATAATGCTGCTATGAACATTCATGTACAAATGTTTGTGTGAACATATGTTTCCATTTCTCTTGGGTAGATACCTAGGAGTGGAAGTAGTAGGTCAGTGGCAAGTCTCTGTTTAATTTTTTGAGGAACTGCCAAGATCATGGCCTTTATTTAAGAAGTCAGAAGTGGAAAATTCCATATATTAAGCAGTTATATAAGCGTGGGATAAATCTGTCACTCTTAAAGATACTGAGATGCACCATCATTTGGGGAACTTTTTAAAATGGAAAGAAGGTGTTTTAGAGAAATAACTTTGAAGAGAAGAGAAAATAAAGGTGCTATCTTTCTTTTGAAAATGAAAGTGACAATAAACTTGGTTTGTCTCCAAGGTTACTTGTTTGAATAGCTGGTACTTGTTCAGCCAGTGATCTCAGAATGTTCAAGGAAAGCGTTTCCCAAGAAAATGTGCACAAAAGAGGAAACCACACTATTTCCTGGCCACTCAGTGGACTCAACCTGGTGGGGAGCAAAGAGTCCCTACAAAACCTGGGTATGTAACTGACAGGAACACGTGCTGAAGGTGGGAACACATCTCCCTTCAGTCTTTTCCAGGGCTTAAATCTTGTAAGAAAACAAGAAGAAATAGAAAATTCCAAAAGGTAATATAAGTGGATGGGAGAGAACCTCATGTAATAAAAGCAAAGTCTGCAAGAGATGGGAGTCTGAGTAGGTTCTAATGTGTACTTAGGGGGTTAGGAGTTCCCAGCAGGACACCCTGGGGAGGCATCCAGTCTTTGGGTGACCCATGAAAGCTATGGGTGTTCTCCCTAGAAAAAAGAAAAAAGATATGTCACAGCATTATTCCAATTCTTTCTTAGGGTCATCACCTCACCCCTGAAGGCCATCTGTGGCCCCCTAGGAGTCCCTGGACCCCATTACCTACAACCCTCATTTTAGGCTGTGGTTGCAAAACCACTCCTAACACTGTTCCACACCCTGAAAAAAAGCTCACACTATTTTATCAGACCAATTAGTAGGAAGAAGAATGGCTTGGTTTTCATTTCCTTCTCTCTGGCACTATTACCGTTAATTGTAGTAATCAAAATGAAAGGAATAAAAAAGAGTTAAGAGATGAGAGCTTGGATTCCCAAACCAGAGACTCAATACTGAACTCAGAAGTCTGGTGCTTTCTTTTTCTGGCGAAACGTCAGTACATTTAAAAAGGACCACACCATCCCTGCTGAACAGAAGGAAAAGAAAAGGAATTTCAATTTTTAGGAAAGGCTCCCCTCCCCACCCCCAAGGATTACACTTCAATAGATTTTGGATAGATTGGTTTTTGTCTGCCTCAGAGAAGGATGCAAAGCTATGCTTTTGGGGAAGAAGTCTCTTGATTTTTTAATAATTGTAGTCCATCTTACCCTTTTTAAGTCGTAAATCTGATCTATGTCTTGTAACAATTGGTCAGTTGTGGGATGTAGTGAAGCTCAAAGTTTTCATGACTTACACCTCATCAGGATAAACCTGTTTAAACTCCAACTGGACAATCCACCAGCTGACACCCAACAGCAGCACTCCTGTTGCCCAGCCCCCCGGGGCAAAAAAGGTTGAGATTGCTTATTTCCTTTGGAATATTAGTATTTCATAGTTTTATGCATACTCACTCATGTCATTAACTGCGTCAAGCCCTAGTCTTCCTTACCTCTTACCTAGTTTTCACTGCCACCGTGGAGGTCACTGGTCACGGCAGGCTACTCATGCATCCCAAGCAAGTCTGACTTCTGGCTCTTCATTTGGAACCTCTATACTTTTCTGCCTCCATAATTATTCTCTTTGTTCATGCAATGAAATAAACGATAAGATAAATAGAAAAAAGCAGGTTGAAGTGGTAGCTCTGCAATGCCAGCGCTAAAGGAATTGTGTCCATGTCTCCAAGGACACAGGGTGGACATGTCATCACCCCACCCACCATCATCAGAGAACCTCAGGATGTGGCATCTGGTAAGGGCTCTGTGTGAATAAATGGGTGGCTGGGTGAACCACGGAAAATGAATTGCACGCTGCTGGAATGGACATGGGCAAGTGGAGAATTCAGTGTGTCCATCAGACAGCGGCATGGATTTACCAAGGTCTGGGTGTGTTTGCTACAGGAAACAGTAAACCAGTCGCCTAGGACAGGTTATGCGTGGGTCCCCGTAATCTGTGCAAGCCTGGAGGGGAAACAGGTGAGTCCGGTCCGGGAAACTCAGGTCTCCCTCCTTCCGGCTCAAAGCTTTTCAGTTATCCTCTCTGTATAGCGGCGATCGTGCCATTTCCACCTCTTTTTGAGATGATCCCAGTAAATAATGGTTGCAGTCAGTGCTTTATATAAACTAAAAGGTATTGGAACAAGGCAGCATTTCTGACAACGCCTGCTCTAACGACGTGCCCAGGATAAACCCTCCCAAACAGTGCTTCTTAAACCTGAGCGTGCATTCGGATCTCTAGTTAAAATACAGATCCGGATTCAGAGCCCAGGAGGGGGCTGAGATTCCGGGTGATGCTTGATGCGCCTGAAGGGGACCCGTGGAGGAGGCCGTGGGGAAGGGCGGCAGGGGCGATGGAGAGAATGGGGGTGGGTGGGGAGGGCGTAGGAAGGAGGGGCCGGGTGCGGCGGAGGGGCTGGAGGAGGAGGAGGAGGGCAGGCGGAGGGAGGAGGGAAGAGAGGGGCGCGGGCGTCTGCGGCTCGGCGCCTGCGCGGGTTGCGGGCCGGGCGGGCGCGTGCTGGTGGCGGCGGCGGCGGCGGCGCAGTCCCGGCCCCGCGCCCGCGGCGCCCCCGCTGCGGCCCGTGCGGCCCGGCTGCGGGAAAGGTGCGCAGCGATGGCGCGGCCGCCCCGCCAGCACCCGGGGCCCTGGGCGTCGCTGCTGTGGCTGCTGCTGGCGGGGCCCGCCGCCTGCGCCGCCAGCCCCGCCGATGACGGCGCGGGCCCGGGGGGCCGGGGACCCCGGGGCCGCGCGCGGGGGGACGCGGGGGCCGACGAGGCGGCGCCGCGCCACGACTCCTCCTACGGCACCTTCGCCGGCGAGTTCTACGACCTGCGCTACCTGTCCGAGGAGGGTGAGGTTGGGGGGAGGGCAAGGGGCTGCGGGAGGGGAGGATCGGGGGAGCGCGGGCAGGGGCGAGGGGATGGGGTGGGGGTGGGAGGGTGAAGGATGAGCCTGGGAGCAGCTCTGCCGTCCCGGGGGCCAGGATGGGGAGCGCGCTGCTAGGACCCCCGCCGGCGCCTCCGCTTTACGGTGGGGAGACTGAGGCCCCGAGAGGTGTCGCCAGGTCCTTTGTGGCCTCGGGCAGGTGGTGCTGAACCTGGGCTGCCCCGATCCCAAGCATCCTGGCCGGAGGAGTGGGAGGGTGGATAATAGGGCAGGAGGCCATCGTCTGCCCTGGGATCTAGGAGACCAGGGCCCTCGCATGATGCTGAACTTGTTCCTCGCGTCTGGCTGATGACCAGGTCAATTTCACGCAGGCCAGAATGTTCTTGGGACCAGCTGGTGGGAAGCAGAAACCCTAAACCCTTCCCCCAACTTAAAGAGAGATTTTTGTCTTGTTTCCTTACTGTTCAGTACTGACCTAAATTGCATACGAACTTCATTGCCCCTGCATCGCAGCTGGGTCACATCTCCCTCCCCATTCCCATCGCGCTTCTTTTCTGTCACCGGGCACTTTATGGTGCCCTGGTGTGAGCCACTATTGTTGGGGCCTGCTGGACCCAGAGACTGGGGTTTTGTCAGCCACAGGCCACCCTGCAGGGCTGAGCACAAAAGCCAGCTGATTCTGTTGAAAAGAAATGAAAACTGGCTTCTTGCTTATGCAACTTTGAAAAGTAATCATTTTTCCTTTTCTTCTGCTAAGGAGAACATTCAGAAATTAAGTTGAGATTTGAAAAGTTGCGTGTCCCACTGACTGATCTGGGTGTATTTTTCAGTAAGGATTTGGTTCAGCTACATACAACACACATTAATAGATGGAATAAGATAGAGATTTCTTTCTCTTAAAGAAATCTCGAAGGCAGTGTAAAACTGATATGGAGGCTCCATCGTCTTTTTCACAGTTGTTAGCATGTACCTTCATAGTCCAAGATGGCTGCATGAGCTCTAGCCATTACCTCCACATTCCAGGCAGTGGGGAAAAGAAAGCAAAAAGAAGGTCATTGACTATTTTATAAGGAAATTACTCAAAAGTCCCACATAACAATTCTGCTTTCATTTCATTTGCCGAAACTTAGTCATATGGTTGCAAATAGTAAAGGAGGCTGTGGAATATAGCCTTTTAGCTGGAAATGTGCTCAGTTTAAAAATTGTAACTATTGTATAAAGTAAGATGGAGAGGATAGATATTGGGAAATTTAGTAGTTTGGTAGGTGCTTAACTGCAGAAGGTGAGACCCCAACATGTAGTGCTTTGAATAAGAAACTTAATTTTTCTTTCACTTAAAGTCTGGCTGGTCTGAGCTGGTAGGTCAGCCCTCTTTCACAAGGTCATTCAGGGCCCCAGGTTCTTTCCATCTTTTCCACCGTCCTCTAAGTCTGGGTTGCTTGCATGCTCTTGTTGAAGCCTGATAGAATGGTAAAGAGATGAAATTCAGGGTAGGCAATGATCTTTTAGCCTAGTTGCATAGATTGCTGCTGCTTCCATTCCATTGTCAAGAACATAATTTCATAACTTAGCTGCCAAGGGGGGTTGGAAATGTAGTTTTCTCACTGGGCTGCCATGTGGCCTGGGAGAAGTTGAGAATGAGGGTGTTGAGAATTAGGAGGATGAGGAGAAGAAGGAGTCAATAGTCAGAAGCAAAATCTGTCATTCTGGAAAAGAATAAATATGCCAAAGCCTATCTGTTTCAGAAAATGTGTTTATTCTGTGTGCTTCCAGCATAGCGTGCTGCCAGGTGACTTAATCATGGCACGTGAGAGCTTATACTTTGATTGGGTACATATCCTTAAGAGATGAAGACAAAGGTCAAAGTCTCTTTATCAGTTTGTCTGTACACAGAGAAAGAAGAGCTAATTATATAGTCCAGATAGTTTTATAAACTTAGACATCAGGGTGGACTGCAGCCATTGAGGAAGACTTTGCATCACCCATCTGGAAAGTATGAGAGACTTTGGTGGGACAGAAGAGGTGGATGTATTTCAGCTGAGACGACTGCACAGGGGCTGCCGGGTGTGCAGTGTTTGCACCATAAATCCCTCATTTGTTGCTTTCCCCTACTACCCATTCTATACACACGACCAGCTTAACCTTCCTGAAGCCTGCCTCTAAACCCTGATGCTGTTGCACCCCAAAATCTGAGATGGTTCCAGCCTGCTCCCTCGATGAAGCTTCAACTCCTTTATCTGGAATTTTCTCTCTGGTCCCATCTTCCTTTTACACCCATCTCTAACTCCTCCCTCCACTCAGCCTGGGCTTTCACTGCTCACTCTTCTCCTGCTCTTCCCTCTAGCAGTTTCACCTCTTCTTCAGATGCAGATCCTCCCCCTTTCTGATGGGTCCTGGTGGGGATGTTGGTGGGATGGGCCTCTCAGGACAGCACCTGTGGTAGATTACCCCGGGCCTGGGCCTTAGCTCTGTGCATCCCAAATAGAGACTTTCCCAAGATCCTTAGAAATAATCAGTGATGTTGCCTTAAAAGGGAAGTGGGACAGGATGGCCAGAGAGGGAGGAGCAAAACCAGGAGACAGGGTCTTCAAGGAGGCAAAGGAAGAGAGGGTATCAGGAAGCAGCTTTGAACACCCAGTGTTGCCAGCGTTACCACTTTCTTGATTTTCTCCTAGAAGGTCATGTCCCAGGTAGAAGGAAGAGGGGAGGCTGAGAGGACGTAAACCAATAGAAGACATTGAAAGCTTTGTGGATTATCGGCCACCAAGTTTTAGATCCAAAATTAGACTCCTTCTCTCAGCTTACCATATCATGGTGAGGCCTATTAGCAAGAAAATGCGAACGAGTTGATGGGTTTGGGAAATGAGAGACCATCGGTGAACCTTTCCCAGGATGAGTTCAGGGAAGCAAGAAAGAGGACGCCTAACCTGGTTTTGGAGGGTGTGGCAAGTGAAGAGAAAGAAAAGTTGCTTTTAAGCTGTTCATTCTCTCCATCCAAATGGGGGTTGCCCTTTTCTGGTAATTGGGCTATTTGTTTTCTCTATGCAGGTAATACTTTCTCATGGTCAAAGTAGCTGAGAAACTGAGTTATTAATGTAAAGGTGGCTTGGTAGCATAAAAGCAGAAAAAGGGAATTAGGACAATGTGGGATGGGAGGTGGATTTCACTGAAACTGGAAGTGAGCCCACTGACCATTACATCCCCTGTCTAGACCCTGCTTCTCCAGTGTCCTGACTGCTTAAGGCCCCCAAATGTACAGGCTGATTTGGTGTCTCTGACCACCTGCTTGTATATTCATTTTTTATTTGGAGTATATGTGTTGGTATAACTCAACTAGTCTTTAGAATTCTTGGGGTTTACACTGTCCCAGTCTATACTGTTTATCCTTACAATCTAGCTCAAATGCTGCCTCCTTCAGGAAGCCTTCCCTAATTTTTCCCTTCTCACATCCCCTGCCACTAGACAAGTATACTGCCATGACCCTTTTGGCTCTCTGTGGTCAGGAGTTTGGGTAGGGTTTTGGTGCTTCAATCCTACTTCCAATGCCTCTTTCTCTTGAGGCTCTCAATCCAGTATTGATATACACAGAACAGTAGTAGTAAGCGAAATAGATTACTACTCGATTACGGACAAATACCCTATTCTGAGCATTCTCTGGGAAAGAAAAGTTGAAAATTGGCTTAGGGTTAAGTCCCAAGTGAAGCTTCCTGTTCCTTTCTCCCTGCTGCTAAGATGGCCAGGTCTGAGCAGCAGACTCTGAGTCTTAACCAGCCAGCCACATAGATGCTGGAACTGGTTTGCTTTTGGAGCCGTGCGCCCAGGAAGGGGAAAAAGGAGCACCTTCTGTAGAAGTTTATCTTTAAAGCAGGGGGATCGGACCGCTTGTAAAATGTGGTCCAGTTAATGAGTTTCTGCCCACCAGTTCTGCCCGCAGTTCTTCCTGTCTTGGGGAGGAACTAAAAGGCGATTGAGAGAAAGACAGGAACATGGGGGGAAGGGCAGAAGTTACTTCATCTGCCCACACAGCCTTCCTGCATGTGCTTTGTGGGTACAGAACTCATCACCCTACTAATCTGGAAGTTCTTTAAAGGTAATCATCTACATCTAATTTATCTTTTTACCTTTCATGAATGTAGTCCAAAAATAACCATACCAGGAGCTAACTTTTAATAAGCACTTCCTATGTGAAAGGCAGTGTTCTAAGAGCTTAAACCCAAATTAACTGTTAAATCCTTACAACAGCCTTGTGAGTTAAGACTGTTATCCCCTCTTTAGAGATAAGGAAATCAACCCCCAGAAAGTGTATATGTCTTAGCTAAAGTCATGTAGCTAGAGCTTAGATTTGCTGATTGACTTTATGGATAAGGTTATGCCAGGTGCCCAGCCTGCACGGAACAGAGAGGCCCTGCTGACATGCATTAGGAAATGCAGCTGGACAGGCAGAGATGGGTTTCTTTATGCGCACACTTGAGAAGGAAAATTTGGACTTGAGCTGGAGGGTACCAGGACCATTGCAGTTTCCTAGGCAGTGGTGTGTGCGATGGAAGCTGAGCTCAACAGGCCTTTAAATGGGTGTGGAGCTTTGCACTTTGTAGTCCCTAGAGATTTTTACTTCATTATAGCCCCCTGGTAAGTAGAAACTAGGATTCAGGCAGTGCAGAAAGAGGAACGGACTGATGTAGTGGTTCTTAGAGATTTGAACAGAATGGGGTGACCAAACTATTTCTGGTTAAAATGCTAAGAAATCATATACTAAATTAATACCTGAAGGCCGTGATCCAAGGAGTTAATTAGAAGCCTTTAGCTGCACAATGGAGTGTGTGTATTAATGAAGCATGGAGTATAGCTTGATGGACTGCAAAAAAAGGAACAGAGAGTGTCCATGAGTGAAGCAATAAGGGAGCCCCAAAACCATTTTGAGAAATTGAGCAAACCGACCAAGAAAATAAGTATGTCTCACATTATGGGGATACTGGAAGGAAGAATAAAGTAGTAGCAAAGAAATAAGGGGAAGAAAAATGGTTCTAATTATTCTTCAAAAGAGAACAGTTATTGCAAAGGAATATGAATGCTGAAATCATTAAATTGATATCTCTTTTAGTCTCCAGTATTTTAGAACAGCTAAAAGTAAAAACCTAAAATTGTGGAATTGTAACCCACGCCAAACTCTGAAATATGTTCAACAACTAATTGTGATGCTGTGCTTTGAAATTTATAACTTTTTTGTATACATGTTATTTTTCACAAAAAAGAAGGAAAACAAGTCGATTGTGATGATAAAAAAATATGTAAGCCCTTTAGCCTCCTGTATTCTGGAACACCTAGTAGGAAAAATCTGAGAGGATCATATGGTAGCCCATGACAAACTCTGGGATCTGCCCTGTAACTACTTGTTGAAGAGTGCTTTGAAAACTATTGCTTTTTTATTCCTTTGCTTTGTATATATATTATACTGTACAATAAAAAAGTTAAAAAAAGAGAGAACAGTTATTGAAAGGATTTACAGAGCACACGTAAGAAGAAGGAAAGAGGAGACCTTCTCCAGTTGGAAGATCTACAGAAATCATTTACTCTCAGCCCAATATTATCTATCTAGTCTCGATCCAGGTTTTTATTTGAGAGAGGAAAAATAAAAGCAGCATCAAACTGGAAAGTGGAGGGAAAGGGATAAGCCAAAAATAAGTAAGTAATGGAAATAAGGGAATGAATAAAGAGAAAGCAGGGGAAGCTGGCTGTGTCTGGGTGGCTCACCTCCTATATCTCAAGACTTAAGAGGACAGGTACGGGGGGATAGAGTGGTGTAGAGGGGCGGTAAATGTTTTAAACCAGTGGAGTCTGTACACTAGTGTGCTGGTTTGAAATGATGTATGGACCCTAGAAAAGCCATGTTTTAATCCTAATCCCATTTTGTAAAGGCAGCCGTTTCTTCTAATCCCTATTCAGCATTGTATGTATGAAACTGTAATCAGATCATCTCCTTGGAGATATAATGTGATCAAGAGTAGTTGTTAAACTGGATTAGGTGACGACATGTCTCCATCCATTTGGGTGGATTTTGATTAGTTTCTGAAGTCCTACAAAAGAGGAAACATTTTGGAGAATGATTCAGAGAGAGCAGAAGAGAACGACATAGCCACGAGAAGCAGAGTCCACCAGCCGGCGACCTTTGGAGATGAAGAAGGAAAATGCCTCCCAGGGAGCTTCATGAAACAGGAAGCCAGGAGAGGAAGCTAGCAGATAATACCGTGCTCGCCATGTGCCCTTCCAGATGAGAGAGGAACCCTGACTGTGTTCACCATGTGCCCTTCCACTTGAGAGAGAAACTCTGAACTTCATCAGCCTTCTTGAACCGAGTTATCTTTCCCTGGATGCCTTCGATTGGATGTTTCTATAGACTTGTTTTAATTGGGACATTTTCTTGGCCTTAGAACTGTAAACTAGCAACTTATTAAATTTCCCTTTTTAAAAGCCATTCCTTTTCTGGTATATTGCATTCCGGCAGCTAGCAAACTAGAATAACTAGTGAAAAGGCAGGAAATTATAACTGAATGCACCGAGTGAGGTGGAAGGAGCAAACCAAGATTGAGGGTTGTGGATTGGGGGAGGGTGGGGAGTGAGATGGGTCACTAAGACAGAAAACCTGGGAGGAGGGCCATGTAAGAGTGAGAAGCTCAGTGGGGGAGACATGGAATCCACTCCTAGTAGAAAATCCAGGGAGAAGCCCTTAGAAGCAGTTGTCTGTTGGGCTTAAATGCTGATGTTAGAAAAGAAGAAATTCCGAAGAGGCTAAATCTAAAGATATAGCAGGAATGAATGAAATAGAAACCAAATATTCAATCAAGAGGATCAACAAAGCCCAAAGTGATACTTTGAAAATATTAATTAAAAAGGATGCATTTCTGGCGAGACTGGTCAAGAAAAGAGAGAGCACAAATAATATTAGGAATGAAAAAGGGGGAAATAAGCTTAGATGTAGTGGAGATTAAAAAGCTAATAAATTACAACCTTAACACTAAAAAGACAGATAACCCAATTTTAAAATGAGGAAAGGATCTGAGTGGGCAGTTCTCCAAAGAAGATACACAAATGGACAACATCGTTTGTCATTGGGGAAATGCAAATCCAAACCCTGTGAGATACTACTTCACACCCACTGAGACAACTATAAGCAAACAAAGTGTTGTTGAGGATATGAAGAATTTGGACCCCTTGTACAGTGCTGGAGAGAATGTGAAAGCAGTTGCTTTGGAATACAGTTTAGCAGTTCCTCAAAAAAGTTGAACAGAGTTACTGTGTGACCTGGCAATTCCATTTCTGCATATATATCCAAGAGAATTGAAAATATATATTCACACCAAAACTTGTCCTCAGATGTTTGTCGTACTAGCCAAAAAGTGGAAATAACCTAAATGTTTTATCAGCTAATGAATGGCTATATAAAATGTGGTCTATGCAGGCATTGGAATATTATTTGGCCTTTTTAAAAAGGAATGAAGTATCTTGAAATCATTATGCTAAGTGAAAGAAGCCAGACACAAAAAGACCTTATGCTGTATGATTCCATTTATATGAACCAGTTAGAATATTTAAATCGATCAAGACAGAAAGTAGATTAGAATTTGCCTAGGGGCTGGAGACGTGGGAGATTTGAGGGTAATGGCTAAGGGGTATGGGCTTTTTGGGGGAGGGGTTGGATAATGAAAATGTTCTTGAAGTAAATAGTGATCATGGTTATATAGCAAACACACTAAAAACCAGTAAGTTATACACTTTCAAACGTTATGCTTCTTTCACTTAGCATAACGATTTCTATCATGTCAGTTGTATCTCAATAAAAATGGAAGCATATTTTAAAAAAAGAAAGCTAATAAGAGAATACCACTAACAATTTTATGCCAATAAGCTTGAAAACATAAATGGACAAGTTTCTAGAAACATATATTCTAGCAAAAACAGACTCAAGAAGAATTTGAAAACCTGAATCATTTTGTATTCATCAAAGGACTTGAGTCAGTTAAAAAATCTTCCAAACAAGAAAGCTCAGGCAGCTCTACTGAGCCTTCAAGAGATAGTTAATGCCAGCCTTAAATATCTTATTTCAAAGGATAGAAAAAGATTAAATAGTTCTCCATTCATTTTATGGAGGTAACATAACCTTATTAGCAAAACCAGACAAGGATAGAATGAGGAAGGAAAATTGCAAACATTTTCTACTCATGGACATAAATTCATAAATACTACACAAAATATTTTTGAAGGGATGGATAATGATATTCTAGGCAAAGATGAACCATAAGAAAGCTGAGGTGACAGTAACATCAGTAAATACAATTGAGGACAAAACAAAAGGGACAAATAATGCTAACACTGATAAACAGTAAATTGGGAACCTAACAATATAGCTTCCAAACTCAGAAAGCAATAAATGATGGAAATATGTAGAGGAATTTTCAGTTGCAATTGGATGTACCATTCTTGGCATTGAAAAATCCAACAAATTTTGAAAATAAGAAAAGGCATAGATGATTTGAATTATGTAGGAAATACACTCAGTCAAACCAATATGTAAAATCTACAACTACAGAATCATATTCTTCTTTTAACTTTTTATTTTGAAATAATTTCAACCTTGCAGGACTGTTGCAAAAATAACGTGAAAACAGTATAGAGAACCCCGATATACCCTGCACCATGATACCCAGTTTACCAACTTTTAACATTTTACCATATTTGTTCTGTCTATTATCTATCTGTGTCTGTCTGTCTATCTATCTAATCTTCTAGACATTTGAGAGTAGGTTACATACCTCTACTCCTTGAATACTTAATACTTCCATATACACTTCCTAATAACAAAGATATTCACTTATGTAACCATCTTAAGTATAGTTATCAAGTTCAAGAAATTTAATATTGATAGAAAGTATGTGATCTATATTCCTATTTTCTTTTTAATTGTTCCAATAAAAACAATTTATTGGGCATTTGCTCCTCCATTAATAGATCCAGTCCAGGATCATGTAACACATCTAATTGCCATTGTCATTTTAGTCTCTCTTTTTTAATTGTGGCAACATACATACACCCTAAACTTCCCATCTCAGCCACTGCCAAGCATGCAATTCAGTGGCTTTAATCACAGTCACATCACCACCATCCAGTGTAAGACTTTTCCATTACCCCAAACAGAAATCCTACATTCCCTGGCCCCCTCTCTGCTCACTTGCATTCCACTTTCTGTCTCTATGAATTTGAACGTTCTAGTTATTTCCAGTAGATGAGCTCACACATTATCTGTCTTTTTGTGTCTGCCTTATTTCACAGACTCAAAGCTGACTCTTTGAAAGTCTCATGCTACCTACAATCTTCTGGCAAGACTAATCAAGGGAAATGGTGAAGGTACAAATAAACTAAGTATGAAATAAAGAAGGGGACATTTCATGGGTTTGGTGGATCGGCTTCCTTGGCCTCTGACCCAGCCCCTCTCTGGTATTCCTTCCTGTATTGCAGAGGGCTGCACACTACCCTGTATCTTGAGCTCTGGACGTGATTTAGATCCCATCAGTCAGACGCCTCTTCAGGGCCCTTGAATTCAGCTCAGGCGGGGAGAGAGGGAGTGGTATCAAGGCATCCATTTGTGTTTTCTTTTTCGTTACAGCTTTATGGCGGTATACTTCCCAACCATACTGTTTGCCCGGTAAAGTGTACAATTCAGTGGTTTTTAGTGTAGTCACAGGAGTGTGCAACTACCACCAGCATCAGTTTTAAAACATTTTATAACCTCCAAAGAAACCCCATATCGCTTAGCCATCACCCCCCAAATCTTATCATCCCACTGCTTCCATAGAGTTACCTATTCTGAACGTTTCATGTGAATGGAATCATACAATATGTGGTCTTTGTGGCTTCTTTCACTTTGCACAGTGATGTGGCAGCATGGATCAGTACTTCATTCTTTTTATGGCTGAATAATATTCCACTGTATGGATATACCACATCTTATCCATTCATCAATTGATGAGTATTTAGTTTTATTCCCACTTTATTGCAGTTATGAATAATGTCATGACATGACCATGTACAGTTATTGTATGAACACGTGTTTTCATTTCTCTTGGGTATATACCTAGGAATGGACTTGTTGGGTCATATCTTAACTATTTTTAACCTTTTGAGGAGCTGCCCAACTCTTTTCCAAAAAAGTTGCCTCCTTTTACGTTCCCACCAGCAGTGAAGACTTCTTTTTTTTTTGGTTTATGTGGATCCTGCAAATGTGATGGGGTTCTGGAGCCAATTAAAGGGCCGGGGTTTCTGGCTTGCAGCCTGGATGCTAGTTTCCTTGGCAGACAGGTCTGTGTTGGTGTCCCTGATGACATTTCTGGAAACTCCACTTAGAGCTCGCTCCTCCAGCCCTCCCAAATATTTAAAAATATCTAATTACCTATACAGAATCTCTCTTCTACTTAAAATAGCTAAAGTTGTTCCTGTTTTCTGTAAAAGACCTCAACTGATAGGAAATAATTGTAATTATAGCTGCTTTTTGAAAATTATAAAACATTACGTATAAAGCACTCAATAAACTTGACAGCTAGGAAAAAAACTGGAAATGTATAAAATGTTGTGCATTGTTAGCACAACATTGTGAATGTAATTAACAGCACTGGATTATATAGTTGGACGTGGTTAAAAGGGGAAATTTTAGGTTATATATGTTACTGGAATACAATTTTTAAAAAAATAACAGAACTGTTAAATTTTTAAAAAGTGGACCCTATTGAAAACCTTGGTATATAATTAATAGTACAATTATAAATATGTTCTGTCATGAATTGTAACAAATGTGCCACACTAATGCATGGTGCTAATAATGGGGTGATATGTGGGAAATCTGTATTTTATGCATGCTTTTCCTGTAAACCAAAACTTCTCTAATAACAATAATAATAATAATAATAATGACTACAAGATGAGAAAAAAGAGAAACTTCAATAAGCCAAAATGATTAAATAATGTAAATATTAGTTAATGGAATTAGTGTATCAAGAAAAATACGTTATGATCAAATACAGTTTATACTAGGAATAAAAAGATAGTTTGACATCAGAAAAATCCATTTAATTTGCCATGTTATCATTAGATGTATCAAAAACATGTAAAAAAAGTTCTACATTTAAGTGTAAGTTTTGGAAAAACTGTTTGAAAATTAAAACTAGAAAGGAACATCCTTAATATGCTATAGATTGTCTTTTGAATATCTACAACCAACATTATGCTTGATGGAAATCGTTAGATGTCTTTTCTTTAAGATTAAAATAAGGCAAGGATACCTGTTATTAGCACTGCTGTTCAAGACAGTACGGAATTCCTGGCCGGTACAAATAGACAAGAAAATAAGTCAGAGATAGGAGATTTAGAAGGGAAGACATGAGATGAGCATTTACATAGAAAATCCCAAAGAATCAACAAGTAGATATAAACAGAGAATGCCTCAGGGTTGCTGTACACAAGACCAGCATACACAAATCAAAAGCTTTCTTCTTCACTAGCAATATAAACTAGAGAGTGTAAAAGAAAATAAGATATTGTTTAAAAGAGTACCAAAAATCTACAGTTTCCAGATTTTGCCTAACACAGGATGCACAAGTCCTGTGTGGAGAAACATTTTAAACCATTGAGGGATATAAAAGATGTAAGTGATTGGGGAAATATACCATGATCTTGGAAGGAATAACTTAGTATGATTTCATTTTTCTGTGTATTTATTATACAAAAGCCCAGTAGGGTTTGGGGAGAGGCAAGTCAGTTTCTGTACTTTACATGGGAAAGTCAAGTTCCATAAATTACTCAGATAATTTTCCTTCTTTAAATATTACTATCTATTACAAAGCCTAGTAAGTAAAACATTGTGGTCCTGATTCAAGAACAGTCAAATAAATCAAAAGAACAAGACAAAAAAATCCAGAAATAGACCTATGTTTATATGAGAACTGGTTAAAGATTGAGGTGTGATTACAAACCACTAGGGAAAAGATGAATTATTTAGTTAATTGTGTTGAGAAAAACTGATGCAAAGGAGGGAGAAAAATATGATAGAATCTTACCTTACACCATATAAAAAATAAATTCCAAGTGAATTACAGATCTAAATGTGAAAGATAGTACCACACAGTTAATAAATAAAAATATAAAGAAATATCTCTGTCCTTGGGTGGAGATGTATTTCTTAGACAAGATCTTTAAAAGCACAAACCATAAGAGGGATAAATGAATACCTTGACAACACTGACTTCATCAAATTATGAGATTTTGTTCGAGGAAAGAACATCATAGGAAAAAAAAAAAACAGATTGTTGACAGCCTGGGAGAAAAAGAAAGAAAAG
>PVIY010043123.1:0-20504 GCA_004026745.1 Myrmecophaga tridactyla
ATGTTATTTTACACGTCATTCTTTGAGCATCTATGTAGTTTGTTCCCTCAGGTTCAATTTTGCTACATTTTTCCTGTGTTTGTTCTTTGTCTCCTTTTTATAAAAACATTGATTTGTTAGAGCCAGTGCTGTGTGCTGCATGCCTCTCTGCGTTTTCCTACAGCTTCATGTCTCTCAGTCTGAGCACTGTCTACTCTCCTGGCCTCCATGAATCTCTGTGGATCCCACCCCCATCAAATTACAAATGAAGTACTAAGTGGTTCCGGGCACTTCTCCAGCAGCCCATCAGACTGGAAGTGTCTGCTCCTTCTCAGAACGCTCATCCACTGGCCAATACAACCAGCCTCCTAAGCATGCCATCCCCAGGAGTGGAAGAACTACTGACCCCTCCAATCCTGTCGGCCACTAAGCCCCTGTCCCTGAAGCTGAAGCCAGCACAGCACTTATTGCTTTTGATCAATGTGGCCTTCCTTATGCTGCTCTTGGTCATGATCTTGATTTTCTTTTACCCGTACAAGGACAAAGGTAGGGAGGGGGCAGGGCTGACAGAAAAAGGAAAAAAATAAAACCCAAGGCTTTTTGAGTAGGATAGCAAAAAATACTGCAAAACGGCCAGACCCAGGGTCCCTGGAAGATGGCAGAATAGAGGTTCCAGAAAGACAGCCAAATAGGATAGGTCTAGTTCACTCCTGCTCCAAAGAACAGCTGGAGACGTGGCAGGAAGTCGACTGAGATGGTAATTCTAGGGTGTGAGCTGGTAGGGGGCGCGTCTTCTACACCACACAGGGAGGCCCTGGTTATAAAAGCTGAAGAATTGAGAGGCAGAGAATTGTGGACTGACTGGTACAGACAGCCTAGTGCACCCCTTTCCAAATAGAAGA
Organism: Myrmecophaga tridactyla; assembly: GCA_004026745.1. NCBI lineage: Eukaryota > Metazoa > Chordata > Mammalia > Pilosa > Myrmecophagidae > Myrmecophaga > Myrmecophaga tridactyla. The sequence goes on from PVIY010043123.1 coordinate 882, forward strand.
CTGGAACCCTCGGGAATGCACGGACTTCTTTCCTTTGTACATATGTTACATTATACAATAAAAAAAAGTTAAAAAAAAAAAAAGGAACAAAGGTAGCTACATCACCCATGAACCTGCAGAGGGCGAGCCCAGTGCCATCCTCCAGATGGAGAGTAACTCAGCCAAAGGCTGGGAGAAGGAGAAATATTTCTTCTGACTTCCAGGCCCCGAGGGACTTATTCTAGGTTCCAGCACTAATACACTGACTGTTTAATGTATTATGTGAAAGTTTATTTGAGCAGCATTGATTAAGATGGCAAATCTGGGCTCTATGCTAGAGCACAAGCCCAAACACCCACCTCGTGCCAGGGACCAGGCACATGGAGAAAGGAGTTTATGATGTCCTGTGCTAGGCCTTCATGATACGGCTGGTATTTGGGACTGACTGACAAGGTGGGGCTGTATCGGGGAATATTTGAGTTTGTGCCCAGCCATCTTTATTTTACTTACTGATTGAGGGAGGGGTTAGGGTCAGTAGCTATGCTACTGTCCTCTACCTGGTCACCTCATGATAGCCCCAGCTGAGATATTATCCATCCAAGTTCTTCTCAGACATCAGATCAGGATGGGTAGGAGACTATTAAGACCTTATCTCCTGATAAATGTGCTATTTTCTTTGATTTGAGCCCTTGTTCCCATATTCCCCAGCAACCTCATACTTGTACTATTTTTATCAAGATTAAAAGTTTTCACTAAGTGAAACACACACAAAAAAACCCACATTGATTTGGTAGGTTCATTCATCTGTCAAACTGCTAGAATATTTCACATTTCTTTTAAGGATATGTGGGTGTTATACTTCCTCAGTCCTTGATTGCCTGAATCCTTTTATTCCTGCACATAAATGATTGTCTGAGCATAGAATATCTGGCTCACAATAGGAACTGTTTTGAAGCAGAGAAAATATCAGGATTTGTGAAAGTCTAAAGTCACTTTTTTTTCTTTGTAGAAAATCTGCTTTTCAGATTTCTTTGATTTTTTTTGTTAATGATTTGTTCTGTAATTTTTAAATTTGTAATGAAATATTACTACTCAGGAAATTCCAAGCTGATCTCACTTTATCAGTGAATTCCACTAGACCTTTAAGAAGAAAAAATAATTATTACATAAACTCTGCTGGACAATAGAAGAAAAGGGGTCATTCCTTTATACCCTTATTTTAAAAACTGACTAAAGAAGGATATCTGATTCTGGCCAAAATGGATTACCTGCTACCAGACTAGTTCTCTGCTTCAATGACTATGCACCTAGAGAGAGTGTATGAAGCAACCCTTTTCAGATATTGGATAATGTGATCTCCTGGATATGAGAAATCAACAAGATATCAAGGTGGCTTTCTGATGGTTAGCACTTTTCATATGGGCACATAAGGAAGAAGTGCCTAAAAATAGTAAAACCAAAAAAAAAAAAAATTGTCTCCTCTTCATTCTAAGCTGAAGAGGAAGAGATGAGTGCTGGGAGGCTGAGTTGGCTGGAATTTGTGCATCCAGAATGATGGAGAAGGGGCAGAGTGGAGAAAAACCTTCAGGAGTGTGCATGAAATTTTCCAGAATTCTTTGACCATATCCTTAGCTGCATATGAAAAAGAGTATGGTGAGGTCAGAGGGAGATGAGACATGAGGGGTTCAGTGAGATGAATAGATATACAGCCAATAGGAAATCAGAGAAATAAAAAAGCTGCAAATAGCCAGTGTGGATTGCAGGCATCCTGAACATCCAAGTTTTCAACTGAGTAATACCATTTCAAGCCTATTTAAACTTGTCTTTCTAAAGTCTAAAATCAAAAGCTTAAAAATACCAAGCTTCTCTGTAGAAATAAGCTGCCTTCCATGAAAACAATCAACAGTTTCTAATAACATACAACAAAGTCTAAATTCTAGAAAATATTGCATCCAAAATTTTGTGGCAAATATTTTATTTAACTAGGAACATAACAATAGAAGCAGATACAAAATGACAGAGATTCTGAAGTAGTAATTTTTAAACAGCTATTATAGTCATATGTAAGGAAAGAAAGCAAAATCTGGACATAATGGATAAAGAGAGTGGGATATCAGTAAAGAAATGGGAAAAAAACCCCACAAAATTGAAATTCTAGAGCTGATAGAATATGTAAAAAGGAAAATTTACTTTGTGGGCTTAAGAGCAAGCATATTGGAAACTGCAGGAAAAAGAATTAGTGAATATGAAGATGGGGTAAAAGAAATGAAAGAAATGAAAAAAAGACTCAGTTGATCTAAAATATCAATATCAAACATATGTACAATTTAAGACCTAGGGGAGGAGAGAGAGAGAGATTGGAGTAGAAAAAAATGTTAGAAAAATTAGTAGCTGAAAAATTTCTAAATTAGGGTTAAAAATATTGCAAGGGTTCAAGTGACTCAATCAATCCCAAACTGAATAAAGACAACAAAAACTTTACCTGGATTTACCATAGTAAAAAAAGTGACAACTGCACACAAGAGAACAACAAATCAAAAACCTCACTTCTCATTGAAAACAATGAAGTCAGAAAATAATTAGAGTGATAATTTTAAAGCGAAGAGAGAAAAACAAGCAAGCAAACAAAACTACCCAACCAGAATTTCCCTTTATTCAGAGAATATGTCTTTGAAAAATGAAAATTAAATTAATATGTTTTTAGCTAGGTGAAATAAGAGAATATTTTTAACCAGCATATTTTCACAATGGGAAAATTTAAAGGAAGCTCTTTGGACTAAAGGAAAATCATAATAGATGAAAACTTGGCTCTATGTAAATGTGGAACAGAGGATATTGCAAACATGTTGGCACAAACAACAGCCTTATTTTCACATTTCTTAAATTCTAAAAATTTAACCAGTTAAAAAGAAATCAATATCCATTCATTGTGGAGTTTATATCAAAAGTAGAAGTAATATATATGATGTCAATAGCTAAAAGGTTCTTGCATTATATGTGAAGTTTTATAATATCAATTCATGATGGAGAAATAATAATTAGTATACTCTAGAATAAAGAAAAATAAAGGGTTGTAGCAGAACTGTCAATAACCTTTAAAATAGAATATTATAAATATTCAAATCTTCCAAAGAAGCCAGGAAAGAATAGAAAATTAAACCAAAAAAGATGCAACATTTAAAAAACTGGCAAGATGGTAGACTTAAACTCAAGTTTGTGTGTGTGTGTATCACATATATGATTACATTATATGTGATAAACTAAACATTCAATTTAACAGGCAGATAATATAAGCCAGAACAAAATCTCAAAATATAAAGTTTGATTATAAAAACAATAATAGGTTAAAATTTTAAAATATATACAATGCACACACAAATCGTAAGAAAGCTATGGTGATGGTATTAATATCAGTAGATATCAACACAAGGGATTTTACCAAGGTCATATTTTTCTTTACCTTCTTTAACAAACCAGAACATATTTATAATAGATTAGTTAATGTCTTTTTTTCGTTAGTGTCTTGAGCTCTGTCATACTTGAATCTATTTCTACTCATTGGACAATATTTGCATGCCTGACAATGTTTGTTTTCAATCTAAAGTTTGTAATGAGGGGTGAAGTGGAAGACATTAAAAAGCCCAGTTGCAACATCTAGAGAAGAAAACTAATTAAATAATCTGAAATAAAATATACACTGTATAAGACAATTGATATACTGAAGACTGAAATAGAAAAGGTCAGGAAATTACAGACATAACAAAAGGAAGTATAACTGAACAACATACAGAGAGAAATAACTATGGAAATAATGTTCAGAGTATCAATTGTCATTGGAAAAATATCAAGCAATATAAAATATGTGAAATTGACATCCAAAGAAAGAGAGAACAGATACCCTCAAAATACTTCATAAAATAATGGTCACATCTTCAAATTAGCTGAAATGATAACCTTACAGACCCAAAACCTCAATGAGCCCCAAATAGAATAAACATGAAGAAAACACAATAAGGCACACAATAATTACATTGATAAAAATCAGTGATAAGGAAAAAATATTAAGAGCATTCACCTACACAAAAAGACATATCACAGAAAATAAAACTAAGAATGCCAATGTTTTCCACCAATAACTCTAAAAGCCAGAAACCAATGAAGAAATATCATCAAATGAGCAGGAAAATTTATCAACCTAGAATTCTACATCCAAAAAAAAAAATTTGTCAAAAACAGAGGCAAAATAAAGACTGTTTCATATAAAAGTATAGGAAACTCATTGCCAGGAAACCAGCTCAAAAGAAATGTTAAATGAAGCTTTTCTCAGAAGAGATATGTTATACTAAATGGGAATTTGTATCTACAAAAAGGAATGAAGGGTACTGAATATGGTAAATATGTTGATAAACATACATTATGACATTCTTTCTCATTTTTAATTCTCTTTCAAAGACAACTGAGTTTATTGACTGGCTTATCATATCACATATGAAGATATGAAATGTACAAGAACAATAACCTAAGGAAGCAGTGGGGATGGAAAAACATGATAGTATAGCTCTCATGATATACATTGAGGTGGTATAATATCAATGTTAAGCTATTATATGTTAAAGATATATGCTTTATATCCATGAAAAAGTAAAAATAAATAAATAAATAAACAAGAAGTACTGCTTATAAATCAAAGATGAGATAAAATGGAATCATAAGCAAAACCCAATCAAAAAGATGAAAAAAAAATTAAAGGATATAGAGTTGGTGGGACAAATAAAAAAAAAACAAGCAATATGACAGTAGATTTAAACCTAGCCATATTGTTGTTATACTAAATGTAAATTCTGCAAACACTCCAAGTAAAAGACAGATTTTCATGCTAGCTACAAGTCAAGATTCAACTATATTAAGTTGACAAAAGAATGCCTTTTTAAAATATAAAGACATAGGTTAATAATTCCATGATTGAAAATAATTGTATTGTGTAAAAACTGAACATAAGAAAGCAAGATTGGCTTTAATACCATTAAGCAATTCAAATGTCAAAACAAGGGATATTTCCAGTGATAGTGATAATACTTAATGATAATAGGTCAGTTCACCAGGAAGATATAAAATATTCTAAATGTGTTTATATCTAACAACAGAACTTTGTAACATATGAATCAACACTAATTAAGCTGGAAGAAGATATATACAACTCTACAATTATAGATGAATATTTAAATATTTTTTCACTTTAATTGTAAAACTGGTAGAGAAAAATACTTTGGATACTCCAAATTTAAAACAACTCTGTCCCAATGGACATTTATATAACAGTCTTCCCAACAGTAATAGAACACACATTGTTTTCAAGTATACATGAAATATTCACAGGGGCAAGCCATAATCTGGGCCATAAAACCAGACAATAAACATGAAAGGATTGAAATCATACCAATTGTGTTGTTGGACCACAAACAAAATAAGAAATCAATTATAAAAAGATATCTGGAACCTCCACAAATATTGGAAAACGGAGTACCTTATTTCTAAATAACCTATAGATGAACGAAAAAATCACAAAGGAAACCTTAAAATACATGCATACATACAAATATACAAGTAAAATGAAAACATATTAGTTTGTGGGGAGCATTTAAATTACTGCTTACAGAAAAATGATAGCATTAAATTCTGATATTGGAAAGATGAAAGGTCTCCAATCAGTGATTTAAACTTGTACCTAGAATTAGTGGAAAATATGGAATGAATAAAACAGAAAGGAAATAGGAGTAAGTGTATAAATCTATAGTAAAGAAGCATTAGAAAACAGAAAAATCATTGAAAACAAATCCAGTTCTTTGAGATCAATAAAATTGACGTGAAAATAATCAATAAAATTGATATAAAAATAGCCACACTCATAAGGAGAAGTAACAAGATAACACAAATAAATGATACAAGGAATTTAGGAGGAGATAACACTTCAGGTCTTACAGACACCATCCAGATAATGAAAGCATTTGTAAGAATCAAACTAGCTTAGCTTTCACAAAAGATGACAGTAGGCAGGAAAAGGGAAGAGCCTCTGACACAAGCTTAGAACTGGTGCCAAGTCCTTAATGGCCAGAGTCATTAAAAATGTAAAATATAAACAAATAGGGAACTTTCAGCAGGAGTTCAGATTAGTTGTATTATCGGGATAGGCTGTAAACGCTGGAGCATCCAATCAGCCGAGAAAGAGGGGGGAGGTGGGGAGTGGACTTGCCGGTTAGAAACATATCGCTGCTTTTAGTTGCTCAGTGCGATGACCATCATTTTTCAGGTGGGCGCCCGTTCCTGGCAAGATCGTGAATAAATTCTTTTCTTCTCCACAATCCAGTGAACACTTGTTCTCTTTCAAGTACGGCGTTCTTTCTAGCAATCATCCAGATTATGAAAGCACAAATTGCAAAATGTTAGAAAATAATTGTGACAAATATATCTAACAAAGGGATCACATCAAAATATTTATTAAAAATGCAGGGCAAGATGGTGGTGTAGGGAGGTGTGGGATTTAGTTCATACTCTAGGGCAGCTAGTAAATAGCCAGGAGCTGTATGGAATAACTATTTGGGGGATTTCCACGAGCAGATATGCTTCTTACACTAGGTTGGAAAGGGTGGCAAGGTGAGATCACAGCACAGACCTTCCACACTGTGGGGGCTGGTGGCCCTTCCTCACTGGCAGGGCAAGCTGACTTGGAATCTCTCCCTGGTGGAAAACAGAAGCCTTGTCTACTAGAAGAAAGACAAGGAGAGCTCAACCAGGCTCCAATTGTGGATTTGATTAACAAATTCAGACTGCTAAATACAAGCTCTGAGCACAGATAAAACTATAAGGCAACCATGAAAGAAACTGGGAGGTCTTTCTCAGCATTGATAAGGCAGAGCTGATATAAAAAAAAAAAACATTGGTTTTTGTAGTTGGCTGAGCTCAGAATACTGGAAAAAGGGCTGTGCCCCAAGAAAAGCAGCACAGGGTACAAATTCTGGCTCTTGATTGGTGAATCTGGGGTGTTGGGGACCAGCTCTGAAAATGATTTTTTTTCTCATTTCTCTGTTTCTTTTCTTTTCTTTTTTCACCACTTTTCAGCAACCCATTAAAGAAAGCTGCAAGCATTCTCAGTTTTCAGCACTGCCCCAGGCAAGGGTAGAATTCAGGAATTGATTGAGAGACAACGTAACTAATCATAAGAAGGAGATAGTTCCCTAAAGGGAATATCTTCCCCAAGAAAAGGAGGGCAGGGCCCAGCACAAGTAGCGGCTCTCATTCATAGGATTTTGACCATAGGGGTTGGGATATCAGTAGCAAGTTTAACTGACAAAATGGAGACCAGCCTCTCTCAAGCACACAACAGTTTCACCTAGAAAAAGCTGAGCTCAGCTTGTCTGAAACATATTCTCAGTAGGGAAGAAAGGGGGCTGCCAGAGAGACCTGTAATTTTTCCAGCCTGCAGGGAATATGGGGCTGAAGAGTGACTACCACCCAATAAAAGGCACAGCACAGGCAGTGACTCTTATGTAGACAATTCGGATCCCAGGAGCTGGAAAACAAAAACAGTTTAAGCCCACCTTCAGCATCAGCTTCTGTCTCAATTTAAAAAGTCTGCTGAGAACTAAATGCACCGTACCACTTAATGCCAGTTAGGGAGAAATGGACAGACAAGTGCTATTTGCTGGGTAGGACAGGAAAAGCACAGAATTAAGAGGCTTTACAGGAAAGACTGGCACCCTGCTGGGTCTCATCCATGGGGAACCTTGATACTGATCACATCTTCATGAGATCTGAGCCTGTTTTGTCTGAGAAAATGTGAATAGGGTTGAACCTATTTGGGTAGAACCTCCTCCCAGAGTGAGATTTCCATGTAAAAGTTGCTATAGATATCAAAAGAAGTGTTGAAAACATATAAAGGAAAAAAAAAAAACAAAAAACAAACAGCAGATCAACATTCCCTGCTTTTTCTTGGGATGAAACAACTGTACACATGCAAAAAAGGGCAATCTCAAAAAAACTTCCTCATAGACAGGGCAAGAACTAGAAAAATAAGAGCTAAAAAATTCTGATCAGTTAAACAGAAGCTATGCTAGAGGTCTAGGATAAGTTGAACTGAATATCAAAGAACAAAAAAACAAATCCAACCAAAGAGAAAACCCTAGGCAAAGGAAAGAAAACCTTTAGAATAAATTAATCAAGGAAATCAGTTGCCTACATGTGCTGGTTTGAAACAATACATACTCCAGAAAAGCCATGTTTTAATCCTGATCCAATCTTGTGGGAGAGCCATTTCATTTAATCCTGATTCAATATTGTAGGGTGGAAATTTTTTTATTGGATTCTCTCCATGGATATGTGACACACCCAATTGTGGGTGTGGCTTTTTGACTAGATGGAGATGTGACTCCACCATTCCAGGTGGGTCTTGCTTAGTTCACTGGAGTCCTTTAAAAGAGGAAACACTTTGGAGAAAGCTCAGAGCAAATGCAGACACTTGGAGAACAGCTGCTTCAGAGCTGTCAGGGACATGGAATGTTTAGAGGTGCTTAAGTGCTGACAGAGAAAGCAGAAGCCTAGACATAGGCAGAGCTCAGCAAATGTTACCATGTACTTTCCCATGAGATGCTAAGCAAGCCAGAACCCAGAAGTGTATCCTGGAAGAACTAAGTGAAGGTGCCAGATGCTTAGAGAAGAAACAGGCATCAGAAGCTGGAAGCAATGGAACCTGGAAAAAGGAATAGCAGATGCCAACCATATGCCTTCCAAACTAATAGAGGTGTTCTAGATGGCATCAGTCTTTCTTAAGTGGAGGTAACCTCTTATTGGTGCCTTAATTTGAATATTTTCATGGCCTTAGACTGCACAGTTGTAATGTAGTAAATATTAATACATTAAATATTCTTTATAAAAGCCATTCCATTTCTGGCATATTCCGTTCCAGCAGCGCTAGCAAACTAACATACTAGATGTAAGAAAAAAAGCATGAGTCGTACTAGGAAGTAGGAAGATATGGATCAGGCAAAGGAACAAACTCACACTTCAAATCAGATATAGTGGTTGACAAAACTAATTAAAAATATTCACACAAATCTTCTAAATCAAATAAAAAAATTGAAGGAAAATTTTACAAAAGAGATGAAACACATAAAGAATCACTGGGAGACCATAAAGAATAACTCAAAAGCTTGAGAAACCAATGGCAGAACTTATGGGAATAAAACGCAAAATAGAAGAAATGAAAAACTGAACACATAAAATAGCAGATTTGAAGAGACACTAGAAAGGACTAGTGAATTAGGGGACCAGAGATCCACAATCCTACACACAAAAGAGCATATAGGGAAGAGAAAAGAACCACATGAACAGAGTCTCAGGGAACTGAAAAATGATGCTCACAATATACATGTTATGGGTGTCCCAGAAGGAAAAGAGAAAGGAAAAGAGTAGAAAGAATAGTTGAAGAAATAATCACTGAAAATTTCCTAAGTCTTATGAAATTCATAAAGTTATAGATCCAAGAAGCAAAACATATCCCAAAGAGAATAGGGTTGAATAGATCTACTCCAAGAAACGTATTAATCAGATTGTCAAATATCAAAGACAAAGAGAAAATTCTGAAAGCAGTAAGAGAAAAGCAAACCATCATATATGAGGGCAAGTTGGTAAGACTATGTGTGGATTATTTGGCAAAAACCATGGAGGCAAAAACACAGTAGTATGATATATTTAGATACTGAAAGAGAAAGCTTCCAACAGAGAATTCTGTATTTGACAAAACTGTCCTTCAAAAAATGAGAGAAGGTTTAAAATATTTACATATAAACAGATACTGGGAAAGTTCATGAACAATGGACCAGCTCTAAAAGAAATACTAAAGGGAGCACCACAGGCAGATAGGAAAAGACAGGAGAGAGAGATCTGGAGACGAGTGTAGAAGTGAGAATTATCAGTAAGGGTAGCTAAAAGAGTAAAAGGAGAGAAAAAAAATAAGATAGGAAAAATAAAATCCAAAAAGAAAAAATGATTGAAGAAAGTATTTCCTTTTCAGTAATATCATTAAATGTCAATAGATTAAACTCCCCAATTAAAAGACATAGACTAACAGAATGGATTAAAAAACCAGTTCTCTTGCTGTCTATAAGAGACTCACTTTAGACTCAAGGACAAAAATAGGCTGAAAGTGATTTTTGATAAGGCGGCCAATTTCATGCAACTGGAACAAAGCAGCTTCTTCTACAAATGGTGCTTGGAAAACTGGATATCCATAGCCAAAATAATGAAAGAGAACCCCTATCTCATACCTTCTAGAAAAGTTGACCCAAAATGGATCAAGGACCTAAACATTAGAACTAAGACCATAAAATTTGGAGAAGAAAATGTAGGGAAAGCTTAAAGATCTTATGGTAGGAGGTGGTTTCCTAGACTTTGTACCCAAAGTACAACAATGAATGGAAGAAAAAATAGATAAATGGAGCCTCCTCAAAATTGAATACCTTTATGTGTCAGTGGATGTTCTAGTTTGCAAGCTGCTGGAATGTGATATACCAGAAACTGAGTGGCTTTTATAACGGAGAATTTATCAAGTTGCAAATTCACAGTTCTAAAGCCAAAAATATGTCCAAATAAAAGCAAGTCTATAAAAATGTCCAAATTAAGGCACCAAAAAGAGGTTCCCTTCACTCAAGAAAGGCTGATGAAGTCCAGGGTTTCTCTCGCATGCCTTTGTGATCAAAAGGAGAAAAAGAAGTGAAACAAAGTTTCAGTGGCTGAGAGATTCAAATTGAGTCAAGAGGTCATTCTGGAAGTTACTCTTACGCAACTTCAGCCAGATATTACAAAGTGTCACAGAATTCCAAGCCCCAATCAACAGTATTTCTGAAAACCTTAAAGAATATCCTGGGCTCTAAGACTCTACAAAAATTTTTCTTAGTAAACTTATTTTTTTCAGAAACTTAAGGCCTCCAGATTGTTCCTATGCCAGATAATCCCTGACCCAAAGGTACCTATCTCTCTAACAACATCAACCAGTTTCATTCCTCTACCCATGAAGAAGTTTAAATGATCATTGTTCAGATATCCCTAAAGATTGGGAGAATGATTAAATGAGAGAGGGCAGCTGTAACAGAGAAGTCAGAATTTAGCAAATGATTATGACTATTGACTCAATACATAGATATTTCTTTTTAGTTTCTAGAGTATCAGAATAGCCATAAGAAAATACAGTACCCTTGATCTTTGATAATGATGTTATAACTATACTGCTTTTATTATGTGACTATGTGATTTATAAAGCCTTGTGACTGACACTTCTTTTATCCAGTGTATGGGTAGATAAGTAATAAAATAAAGAAAAAAATAGAGGGTTTAGAGATATGGGATGCTTTGGGTTTTCTTTTTTATTTTTACTTCTTTTTTTGCAATAATGAAAATGTTCTAAAACTGTAATGTTGAATGCACAACTAAATGATACTGTGTGAGCCATTGATTATTTACTTTGGATGGATTATATTGTGTGTCAGTATATCTCAATAAAATTGCTTTAAAAAATTTTTTAAACTAATATATATTAAGAGCTTCTACAAATTAAGAAGAATTGTCAAGGAGCCTATAGAACAGCAAAGCATGTTCCTGAAAGAAAATTTCACATGTTGTGATGTCCATATGACAATAACCATGTCTCCTTAAACATATTTTTAATCAGAGAAATGGAAATGAAAGCACCAATGTGATATGACTACACATTCACCTGAATAACCATAATTAAAAAAATATATATTTGTCAAAATGTGGATCAATGGAGGCCCCCATACACTGATGGTGTGAATATATATTGTGATGCTACTTTTGAGAAAATGTGATACCTTCTATTAAATTTGAAAATTACAATCCTGGGCCAGGCCACAGTGGCTCAGCAGGCAGAGCTCTCATCTGCCATGTTGGAGACCTGGGTTCGATTCCCAGTGCCTGCCCATGCATAAACAATAACAACAACAACAACAACAACAACAAAAAGAATAATTACAATCCTGAATTTACCCTCCTAAGTATATACCCAATTACATGGTATATTCCTTTTCCCAATGGGACATGTGTATAAAAGTTCAGAGCCACAATATCTACATTTTCACAAAAACGATAATAATAATGATGTCCATCAAAAAGAGAGTGGCTAGGGAAAAGTAGGAATACTGAAGAGTAGTAAATACCTATGGATGCAGCTACACAGAACAACAAGAATTGCTCTCAAATATTTTGGAAAAAAAGGAGAGACAAGAATAAGATTACATTTAGGATTCCGTTTACACAAAATTAACAAAATTTAGATGTTTAAGTAAACTTTTCACATGTAAGCTTAGGTGACAGTCTTTGTAAAGAAATGCAAGTGAATATTTACCATAAATAGTGACTAACTTTTGAAGAGAAAGAAGGTAATGCTTGAAAGAAAGCATGAGGGATGCTTCTTGGCCTTGCTGGCAATGTTCTATTGCTTGATCTGGGAGGTGTTTCTTCTTTGATAAGTCATTAAGCTATACATGGAAGATTTACAATTAAGAAAAACTTGTTAAGTTGAATGAGAAAATTCAATTAAAGGTCCCATGACAGAATCAATAAAGTTGCTTCTTCAGAATCAATAAAGAACCTACTCATTGTAAATTACTTTTAAGGAATTATTTCTTTATAAATTATAAAATGCCAGGTCATAAACATGGATAAACACAAAGAAACTAAAATCATAAGCATTAATATAGAGCTATGTACAATTTTTTAAAATAAGAACTTTCAATATAATAGAATGCCAATTCCTGAAGAAATAATTTTGAATTTTATATAGTTTTATTCAAAATATCAGTCTTTTTTCTTAAAAATGAAAAAACAAAATTTATGTAAAATAGTATCTCCATTGCAATACCCAAGAAAATGATGGAAGTGGAAAGTCACAATGGAGATTGAAATGACAAAATATGTATTTTGAAAATGTACTACAGTTTGATTTCAACTCTGTTTCTGAAGCAGGTATAAGTTTATAGAAATCAATGCAACTTTATGTAAAATTTTAGTTAAATAGGAGAGTATTATTTCAAGTCAATATGGAAATCACTGTTCATTAAGTAAATAATATGCAAATGATATTGCAAAGATCAATCAGCTAACTCTGTGGGAACAAAAAAGAATCCTTACAAAGAATCAACACCCTAATATATTTGACATGAATAAAAGATTTACATGTTAAAGCAAACCATTAACCTGAACTTCAGATCATGTGGAGTATCATCAGACAAACATTCATGTTAGCACAACCAACAGAGCAGAATACACTGGAGAATTCCCAAGTATGAAGACAGTGGAGAGCTGCTGAGGCAATGATAGCTCTAGGGCCTAAGAATATAGACAAGAACCTCTGAAATGTGAGAACACTCCCAAGAGACAGTTTCACATATGGGCATTTGCCAATGCTTGGCAAGAGCAGGAAGTCATGAGTTAGTATCATCAATGGGGGCAGGTAAAGGAGTAGAGTTCTTGGAAAGGACTCAAATACTTGGCCAGTGTCTTCTTCCTCCCCTAGAAAAACACTGCAGCTGCATGAAATCTGAGACTAACTACCTAAACAGAAAGCTACTCTGAAGATCATAGACTGTTGGCAGTCCTGTAAGTCAAAGAATAGTGCTCAAGGCATGGTGGTGCAGGACGGAGGTTTTAAGCAGAAACCACAATAGGGCTAGGGAAGACAAGTAAGTCTAATTAATGCCGAAATCTTCCCTCTCTTGAGTCCAATCTCATAATATTAAGAAGATTAGGAACTATTCTTTCTCACTATGGAGGGATGTGTGAATTCTTGTGGGAGAAAAAAAAATTTCATCTGAAAATTTTGTATTTTTTAATATATAGTTTCCGGAATTTAATAAAAAATGAATGTGCTTGCCAAAGGTAAAAGAAAGCAAGCATTTCAGCAAAACAATAGAAAAAATCTATATAAACACATCCTTGGGTGTTCCAGAAACTGTGAAGAATTATGAAATAAGAACTAGTATTCATATGTTCAAGAAAACACTGAATGAGATATAGAAATTTGATTAAAAAGAGAATTTCACAGATAATCTAGAAAACTATAAAATAAATAAAATTATATATGAGTTCCAGGACTGATGACATATTTGAAATTAATGAAGCATGAGAAATTTCTGAAGTAAGCATAATTGAAGACCCAGCTTGAGAGGAGAAAGGATGGAGAGGAGACAATATTTGAAGTGTTAATTACTGAGAATTTTACAAAATCATGTAAAGGCGTCTACCATATTCAAGAACATAAACACACCAACAGGATGATGACATATAAAGCCATTGTTATTGGACACATCATAGTAAGACTGTCAAAAAAGAAAAAAAGACAAAGACCCAAGGAAACGCCTAAAAAAAGCAAGACAGTGAAGATCCAGTACCTATAACGAAGTAACAAAATGGCATGCCTGATTTCTTAACAACAAAGCCAGAAGACAATGAAACAACATTTTCTGAAAATGAAAGAAAATAAGATCCAATTATTGTTCTACTGTCAGAAAAATATCCTTCAAAAAGTAATGTCAAAGATATTTTCAGATCAAAAAAGATATAATTTGTCACATACTGAAAATAAACATAATTTGTCTGCATAAATGAAATCGTATATGTAGAAATAAATGCAGAAATTCAGTAAGGAATAAACACCAGAAATTGGCATGTAAATATGAGGGAGAATATATATGCATGAAAATAATGGTATCAATATCTGGAGTTTCACATGTATGTAGATTTAAAAGGTATTAGCACAATTATGCAAACATAAAAAGGAAAACTGAGTGAACATGTTTGATCAGTCTAGCATTCCAGGGGAATGTAGTAATTATTTTATTAGATTATAATATGTTAAGGATACATTATCTAATCTTTAAGGCGAACCTTAAAACAAAAGGAAAGAATCTATAACTAGCAATATAAAAGAGGAGAAACAGGGCGGCTGCCGTGGCTCAGCAGGCAGAGCTCCAACCTGCCGTGCTGGAGGTCTGGAGTTCGATCCCTGGTGCCTCCTGCCCATATGCAAATTTAAAAAAAAAAAAAAAAAAAGAGGAGAAACACAATAATATGTATTTGCTTAACCCGAAAGAAGGCTGAAAGATAAAGCAGGAAGGTCAAGCATAGAACAAACATATAATGAGTGGAAAATGATATATCATGCAAACATGAATGAAAAGAAAGTTGGTGTAATTACACTAATAATAAACCAAGTATAATTTAAGCAAGCAGAAATACTATACATGAAAAGAATTTGCTAATGATAAAGACCTCATTTAACCGCCAACTATACAAGTTTAAATCTTAATTCACCACCAAAATGCAGAATTAAAGTTTATAAAGGAAAAATGATAGATCTAGAAAGAGAAATAGATACATCTGTAATCAAAGTAGAAAATGTTTTTTACTCTCTTTTCAAAGACAGATATAGAAAGCAAACAAAGAAAAGATAACAGGGCAGAGTATTTATAAAACACAACTAACACATCTGACTTAACTGACAAATAGAGCTTTGTACCCAACTTGTGGCAGAGTATATACTATTTGCAAGACCACATAACTATTTACCAAAATATGTGAGTTAATGAAGGATGCTTCAACAAAAGGATTTAAATATTTAGAGAATGTTATTTATCCATGGAAAATTATGCAAGAATTTTATAGTAGAGAGAACAGGAATATCTGTAACCACATTGAAATGATGTGATATACCTTTTAAAATTAAAGTTAAAATTTACTTTTTATTTTTACAACACCCTTCCCCATCTCCCATTTTCCTCTGCCCAGTAACTCCTAGTCTGCTTTCTATCTCTGTGAATTTGTGCTTTCTAGTCATCTCTTGTAAGTGATGTGTTTATTTTTGTCCTTATTTGTCTTATCCACTTCACTATATATAATGTATTCCAGGTTCTTCCATGTTGTAACTTTCCCATAGCTTCATTTTTCTTATGACAAATAATATTCCTTTGTGTGAATGTATAATATTTAGTTTACCCATTTGTTTGTTGATGGATGCTTGGGTCATTTCCAGCTTTTGGCTGTTGTGAATAATGTTGCTATAAAGAGTGATGTGGGGCGGCTGCCGTGGCTCATCAGGCAGAGCTCCGACCTGCCGTGCTGGAGGTCTGGAGTTCGATCCCTGGTGCCTCTTGCCCATATGCAAATTAAAAAAAAAAAAAAAAAAAGAGTGATGTGTGAATATCTATTTGTGACTCTGTTTTCACTCTCTTTGAGTATATACTTAAAAGTGGGATTGCTGGGCCAAATGGCAATTCTATATTTAACTTTTGAAGGCACTGCCAAATTGCTAAAATGTTGATCACACCATTTTACATTCCCATCAACAATGCATATTTCTCTGTATTGTCTCAAGCCCTTATTATTTTCTTTAAAAAAAAACAAAAACAACCATCCTGGTGAGTGTGAAAGGTTACCCATTATGGTTTTAATTTGCATTTTCCTAATGGCTAATGATGTTGATCATCATTTCCTTTGTCTATTGACCATTTGTACATCTACTCTGGAGAAATATCTATACAAGTCCTTTGCCCATTGTTTAAGTGATTGATTGTCTTTTTGTCATTGCATTGCAAAATTTCTTTGTATATTCTGGATATTAAGCCCTGATCTGAAATATGGTTGAAACCATTTTCTCCAGTTCTGTAGGTCATCTTTTCAAATTCTTGATAATTTCCTTCATTGAACAAAAGTTTTAAATTTTGATGAAAGCAAAGTATTTATTGTTTTGTGTGTGTGTGTGTGTGTGTGTGTGTGTGTGTGTGTGTGTGTGTGGCTCATGCTTTTGGTGTCATATCAAAGATCCATTGTGGGATTTCACATCATGAAGATTTCCCTTTTGTTATCTTCTATGAGTTTTATAGTTTTAGCTCATACCTTTAGGTTTAAGCTTAGTCCATTTAGAGTAGATTTTTGTCTATGCTGTGAAGTAGGGTTCTACCTTCATTATTTTGCAGGTGGCTATCCACTTTTCCCAATACCTTTTGTTGAAGAGACTTTCCCCTCACTGCATATATATTTAGTAGCCTTGTAAAAAATCAAGGCCATAGTTTTGTGGTTCTGTTTCTTGACTTTCAATTCTGATCCACTGATCAATTTTTCTGCCTTTCTGCCAGTACCACACTGTTGACATCACTGTCTTTTATAACCCAGGTGTACCCCTAATTATTTTTAATGTGCAGTTATTATACATTGAAATAATTTTATATTTTATCACCAATAACTTGTTGAATTGTATCCTTTGCCTAATTTCAAAATATGGTCTTAAGATGTTTCTTACCAGCTTAGAAGAGTTTTATATATTAGGAATATTAAGACATTGTCAAATTAACAAATTAATATATTATTTGTTACTTTTCAAGATATGCAACTGATGAAATGATGACATATTTCCAGATTTTGAAATATTCAGCACCTATTAAAATAATCGTATGGAAAATCATTAATAAAGCATGATGTTAATGAGAAAAATTACATAAAATTATAGGTATATATTTCTAGTATTTAAAATATAGCAATAGATTTGTATATATATAGTATAATATTAGCAATGTTTATGTCTGTGTTGTAGGATTATTCATTTTTACATACCCTTATTTCTTTGCAAATAAATATAACATTTTTATAATCAGAAAAATCAATGAATTAAATATAAAACTGACAAACAATATTTGTTGCAAATAGTATATTAATTTGTTAACTTGACAATGTCTTAACACTCCTAATATATAAAACTCTTCTAAGCTGGTAAGAAACATCTTAAGACCATATTTTGAAATTAGGCAAAGAATACAATTCAACAAGTTATTGGTGATAAAATATAAAATTATTTCAATGTGCAATAAAAGCACATTAAAAATAATTAGGGATACATATGGGTTATAAAATTAAATTTTACATAAAAATTGTAAATACTGGCAAGGTAGAGTAACATAGGCATTCATACGTGGGGAGTAAAAACCTGAATTTACATAGCTGTTTACAGTTTGACAATATATATTAAAACCTTTAAAGACTTTCTTTCTTATTAATCTGAAAGCTACACATTTATAAATTTATCCTAAGAAAACAATTAAAAATGCTACCAGAATTTTACAAAGATATCTCTTGCCATAATATTTTCAACAGCAAACTTCTAATCTCTACATTAATGCATCACAAACTTAAGTTCACTTATAGCCACTACCATAAAAAAACAGAAATTGCATTTTAATAGTAGAATTCATTCTCCACACCATGCAATGTTACAAGAAAAACTGTTGATTTAGAAATTACTAAAAATAACTGAGTATTTTAGAATTATCCCAAATATGCAAAGTAAACACACACATACCCAAAGACAAGAAAAAAATAACTAATTTATTATTTCTACCTGTGGAATACAAATAAACAGCTATTTATTTCTTTTTCTATTGTTTTCTTAATTTTTCTATAAACATTTCTATAAAAAATGAAAAGGTAGTTCCTTAACATACAGATACAATTTAGTGTTTAAAAATATATCAAGTACTCTGTAATATTTCTATTTGAAATGGGCAATATTTAATCATATTAAATATTCACTAAGAAATAGCTTGCATAATTAAAAACAAAATTTTGGCATGTTTTCTCAGTGTTTGAGTTGGATGAGATAATTAGATATTATTCTTATGAGGAATAGATATGTCTTAATAGACAAGTCCTATAAAGATATATGGAGAAACTGTATTTATATAGCAATGTGCTTTGTAATTTTAAATTAAAATATTACAAAGAAAAATTATAATATATTTAGAATATCAACATCTTCAAATATAGATCATATTTCAGAATGACATACTTCATGCTGGTTTTTTGGTCACAACTCATGCACTTTGTATAATTTTGCCATCATTAGGCATTGTAAGACAAGGAATATCAAGCACTACTAAATGTGCTTTAGGTCATATTTTCATTTAAGCATATAGAGTATCATTGTACATGCTTATGTAATACAAAATCAAATACAAAATATTTACCCATATAAAGTACTAATGTCAGTGAAGATAGCTTGAAGTTTCTAGAAAAGGATCTGAAATGCATTGTGAAAACAAACCTTCTTGTTATAAAATTTCCTTTAGATTTTTGTTAGTTAATACTATAAATATTTTAATTATTATTGTCTACAGCTTTTAGATGCTGTTTGTTTAAACCATTTTTCTTTTTGCATCTTAGTTTTGGTGATCTCTATTGCCTGTCTTCAAATTCACCAATTTTCCCCCAGCTACCTTGAATGTATTGATAGGTCAATGAACACTAATCTTTATTACTGATACTCTATTTCTAGTATTTCCATTTGACACATTTTATAATTTTCATCTTTCTGCTGAAAGTTCCCATATTTGCATATATGCTATCCACCATTTCCCCTAAATATTTTAACAAATTATGCATGGTTATTCTAAATCTTTGTCTGATAATTGTGATATCAGAGTCATCTCTAAAACTAATTCTGGTGATTCCTTTGTTTCTTAGTAATAGGTTGTTTTATTCCTGTTTTTTTAGTGGCTCAAAATATTTTACTGAATTTTAGGAATTGTGTAG
>PVIY010043124.1:0-20507 GCA_004026745.1 Myrmecophaga tridactyla
GGGGGGGGTGGGGGGGTGGAGGTTGTTTGTTGTTGCTTGGGGAAGTGTGGGTGTGTGTTGGACTGGGAGTGGCCATACTGGGTGTGGGGGTGTGGGTCTTTCCAGGGAAAAGATGGGGAGTGTTTGCACTGGGGATGGAGGTGGTGGCGCGAGCCCATGTTCCGGGCTCCAGCGGGTGGGGCTGGTAGCAACGAGGACAGATCCTAAAGCGAGATCCAGCAGGCCAAGTAGACTCGGACAGGTTTCCTGATCAGAGGCAGCCCGGCGTCTGGAAGGGCAGGATAAGTCTTTGCTGGTAGACAAATGGCTGGGGTGTGGGTGGGGTACCTCTCTAGCTGTGGACCAGCAGGACTATGTGGGGGGCTTCCCCATGGGCCCACCAATTCCCAGGCCTCTCTGGTGGTGGTTCACCACCCAGCAAAGATCCACAGCAGTTGCCAAGCCCCAAGGCTACCCAGTCCTACTCAGGGACCTACTGTCACCAAGATTTGTCCACAGGAAACAGCTAAAGTCTTGTGACCCAAGAAATACCATTGGTTTTGGTTCCGATCAGAATTTTTCTCCCTTGAAAGCTTTGTGGGACAGTGGCAGGGAGCCCAGGTTTGGGGAGGGGGAGCAGCAATCATGGACCTTGGATGCTTGTCCCAGCTCCTGCATGGTCACCTGACAGCTATTTCACATGAATTAGCTCTGCAGGCTGTACCCAGGCCTGGTGTCTCAGCCCTGGATTTGGGGGTATTAGTAGTGGAAATTAAACCCAGGAGGCAGCCTCAGGCCAGTAAGCTGAGGCCCTGGACAAAGTCTCTGAGCAGGGGGAAGGGAAAGACAGTTCTCAGATCCAGGTCGGTAGGGGGAATAGCAAGCTCAGGAGTCCTGGGATTCTAGAGCATGCTGGGGGTTAGAGTAGGACTCTGCAGTGCCTAGAAGACCCCCAGCTGGAGAGGGGAGGAGTATAAAAAAAGAGCCCAGAGCCGAGGATTCTCTTCCATTCCAGACTTCTCCCCAGCAGTGACCTGGGCTGCCCCTCAGCAGCCTGACCTCGTACACCCCATCTTTCCCAGGAACTTCCACTCCTAGGCCCAAACAGCCATGAGAAAAACAGGAGAGAAGAAATCCTTCCAGGATGGAACTACTGCAGGGACAGGGGGACACTGGGAACAGGGCCAAGTTGTTCATAAAGAAGGCATTTGACAGGATGCATGGGTGGTTCAGTAGTAGAATGCTTGCCTTCCATGTAGGAGACCCAGATTTGATTCTTGGACCATGCACCGCCCTCCCCGACACTACCCACCCCCCCTAAAAAAAAAGTTGGTGCCAGACAGCTGTGGGCTGGTTGACTTTCAGTTCAACAACCTATTAGCCATGTAACCTTTACATAAGCAACTTATCCTAGCTCAACCTCAGTTTCATTATCTGCAAAATGGGAACGATAATTTCACCTTGCAGAATTATGAACTTAGTATTACAAATTTAAAGTGCCTGATAAAAAGTAAATGCTCTTATTGTTACTACTTTTCAGTGCTCAGACACCCTAAGATGGCCCCAGGCCTCTCACCTTTCTAAAAATCAGGCCTCTTTCTAGGGTCAGGCAACAGCACCCTTCTAATCTGCCTGCACTAGTGTGATAATGAATTGGTAAGGAGTTAGTATGTCACCCAGTCAGCGATGGGTTAATGTCTTCCTGTTAAATGGAGACCTCTGGGAAAATGTTTTGGAGTCCAAGGAGTGAATCTGTTTCATGGCAGGCAGCAAGTACTGTGGGTGAAAGGGCAGGTGGGTCTCTCCTTGTTCCCTGGATTTTACAACAGCAGAACACAGAATTCTGACTGTCAGAACAGAAAGAGATCCTGGGTGGCTCCCTCTGCTAATAGGGTTTGAGGCCCAGAGGCCTTGTCTAAAGCCCCATTGAGGTTCTTTGCATCTTTCCTATCATGGGTATGTGGAACCAAGGGCAAATTCCTCTAGCCTGGGAGAGGAGAAAGGGTCTGAGTATAGCCTCTCTCTCCTCCCCACCTTCACCTTCTACCCCTGCTCGAGAGCCTCTTCGGTAATCCAGTTAAAATCCCCCCACCAAAAAAAAAAAAAAACCCTTAAAGGGGCTAGAAGTCTCTTTGGTTCCTGGTACCTAATAGGTGCTAAATGAATGTTGGTGGAATTGAATTGCACAAGATTGATGAAAGAGCTTTCCGAGAACTCAGTTCAGAGGCAGGGAGTCTGTAGGTGGGTACCTACCCTGGGATCAAGTGCCAGGAGTCAGTAGGGACCCCACCCTGCTGGGAAGGTCTGCTGCCGAAACCTGGCAGCCACCCCAGGTTCCTCCCTGCCCCTCACCCCCACAATCTTCCTGCTCACTCTGCCTCCTCCTGAACTCCTTCAAATCTGTCCCACCTTTCCCCAATCCTTCTGGCCCAAAGTTGCATTATCATAAATCCTTACCTGGAGTCCTGCCTTCTTCCAGCCTGTTGTACAAACCTATCAAAGTGATAATTTCCAAAACCAAAATGATAATATTTCCTCTACCTGCTCTCCAGGGCTCTCCATTGCCTTTAGTATAAAGCTCAAATTCTTTAAAATCTCATATAAAGGCCCATGAGCTCTCTTTGGCCCTGCTTTCTTCTCCAACTTCACTTCTTACCCATCACTCTGTGCACTGGTTGGACTGAACTTCTGTCCACTCCTGAAAATCCCTTCATTTTCCAGGGCTACAAAGGTCCCTCAAGGTGGAAATTATCATTGTCACTCCTGTTTCCCCTTGCTTTATTTGGCTAATTTCCAGTTCTCCTTCAAGCCTTCACTGACCACCCTCCCAAATCTGGCCTACATGTCGCCTCTCTGCTCCCACAACTCCCTGTGCTTCCCAGACTTTATGACACCGTGTTATGTTTGCCACTTTATGCTTCTCCTGGAGTATACACACTTCTTGAGTGTAGGGGCTTGTTTTGCTTCCTGCTGAAACTCCTAGGCCCAGCACAGTTCCTGCACATGGCAGGCATGTGGTGGTAATAAATATTAAAAGCCAACCGTTCAGTGTCTTTTGTGTGCCAGGAACTGTCTGTAGCATCTCCAGGCATGAGTGCAGTTATCATCCAGGTGCTGGCAAACCTACCACATCCATTCCCAGTCCTTCCAAGGCAGAAAGCTGAAAACTAACTTCCCAGACTGGCCCCTTTAACAGTGATGGAATGCAGACTGAGTTCCAACAGTTAGATCCTCCCATAAGAGGTGGAAAGTGGAAGTGAGGCAGAGGGCGCTGATGTGTTTTGTGTCCTGCAGTGGGGTCTGCTGTCTGGTGACCAGCTGGGGAGTCAGGAGACAGTTGCTGCAGCAGAGGAGGAGCAGCCTGCTACCTGTATCACTGCTGTGGCCGTGCATTCCAGAAATCAAGAGCCAGTGGCAGCCTCAAGATGCCCTGCCTTCCTGCCCTGGCAGTAGTGGCAGATCCTCTGGAGACTCAGTCTTACCTTCTCCCCTGTCAATAAGTGGAAGAGGCAGGCTTTGGACCCAGGTCTTTCTGAATCCATTGCCTCGGTCAAAAGTGTTAAGTAATGTGTGCCGGGCAAAATGTAGGAGGAGGTCCAAGCGCTCTCAGGCAGCAGGGCCAGCTCTTTTAAAGGGAGGCCCTGAGGCAGAGTTCCACAGGTGTACACCCCTTCCTAAGAAGGAGCAGCTCAGGTTCCTGCCTTGGGTTAGCAAAAGTTGGGCTTGGGCAGGGAGGCTCCTCTCAGAGGCTAGGGCTGACCTGGATGGGACTCCCTAGCAGGGAAGCTGTCTGGGCTCCATGTCACCTCCCGTGGTCAGGCCAGGGTTTGCTGACCCAGGTCAGCAGTCACTGGAGACTTCAGCAATCAGTGCAAAACCAAAAAAGGCAAGTGGTGAAGTGGGGATATCAGCAGGCCCGTGGGCCAGGCCAACTTGGTGGCAGCACCATGGACAATGTACAGTGGTGGTTCGGTCTTATCGGAACCTCGGAGCCGAACAGAGCTGGGGCGCTTGATAGGAGTGACCATTCATACCATCTGAGGCCATGTAGCAGGACATCAAGAAGTGACTTTGCAGGAAGAGTATCGGTAATCTGGATTGGAATGTTCCTTGCTGCATGCTGAGCACACTCTGTCCTTCTATAAAGGCTGGTAGAACCATGGGGGTGGGGTGGGGGCAGGGATGGTGAAATCAAAAGTTGGTCAATGCTTCAATGTTTAAATGACACCTCTACTTGAGGGTACTGAGCAAGGCTGCCAGGGGCCACTCTCCTTTCCCTGGAAGTCTCCTATCATGCATCCATGCATTATTTTATTTTATCAAAAGGAAAAAAAAAAAAAGAGGCGCGTGGTGAGGTGGGGGTGTCAGCAGGCCCATGAATCAGGTGGCAGCACCTTGGAGAATGTGCAGTGGTTCGGTCTTGTCAGAACTTCTTGAATGGAACTGGGGAGTCTGACAGTCCAACGTATGTATCAGAATTCATAGGAAGCTAAAGCAGACACTCAGACTGGAAAATTCCTGGCAGCGCACTGCTTACATTATTTCCTATTAGGATCTAGTGCTATAGGGGAGGCTAAAACATTACCTGGTGAGGAGAAAAATACATCAATTAAGTTTATCAGTACTTCAGGTATTTAAATGACACCAGTCTTTGGGTAACTGCGTTGGAAGACACTGAAGAGGGCAGTCCCCTCTTCTGAACAGCTCCTCTGTTCTAGTCTTCATTCGTTCATGCATGCGTTCAGTATTTTATACATTCAACAAATATTTGAGTACTATCACATACCAAGCATATTCAGATCATCAGTGATCCTGTCTCATGTAGCTTACATTGGGGGGGGGGTGACACATTTTTTGGAGTTTCCTGTTGACTAGTCCTCTTTTACATTATCTTTGAGCAGGTGTGATGCTTGAAACTGTACATACCCAAGAAAAAAACACGTTCTTAAATTTAACCCATTTCTACGAATGTAAACTCATTGTAATTAGTACCTTTAGATGAGGCTACTTCAGTTAAGACTTCATTCAGTATGGGTCTTAATCTTAGTGCTTGTGTCCTTTATAAAAAAATGAAATCTACACAAAGAGCTGAAGCAAGAAGCTGAAATCAATGAAACTCAGAAGAGAAGGGAGACTATGTGGGAGAGGCAAAGATTGCTGGCAGCTGGTCTTTCAGGGGAAATATCATCACCTTGATGATGCCTTGATTTCGACATCTTCCCAGATTCTAACTGTAAATAAGTTAAGTTCCCATTGCTTAACCCAAACCATTTCATGGTATTGCTTTGAGCTGCCTAGGAAACTAACACAGCAGGTAAATACCATCCTCTATGCCAGTGTGGGGGTGGGGAGTGGGGAGCTGATGCTTGAATTTCTATTTGGGAACATGGAAATGTTTTGATAATGGATGGTAGTGATGATAGCACAGCACTGTGCTACTGTAATCAGCAGCTCTGAATTAAATATTTGAACATAGCTAAAAGGGGGAAATTTTAGGGTATATATATTACTAGAATTAAAAAAAATCCATGGACTTGCACACCACAGTGAACCCTAAGTTAAACCACGGACTATAGTTAATGGTACAATTATAAATAGTACAATTACAATGATAAAAATGTGCTTTCATCAATTGTAACTAATAAAAAGACAGGAGATTATCAAGAAGGGTCACGTGTATCAAGCTAAGGAGTATGGACTTTAGCCTTAGAAGTGATAGGATTAGAGTTTCATTTCTATGCTTATTGCTTTTGCTTTAAATTACAAAAGTGATGTAGGCTTTTAAAAAAATGTTCTAAAAGGTATGCTGAGATTTGGCTTTTTTAGAAATATTTAGGCAACAGGGTCTAGGCTGCATTGGAGGTGGGGCGTGAGAACAGAGGTAAAAAGACTATTAGAAAACAAGCCTATGGCAGAGAAAAAGAGGAACAGAAACGACAGACAGTAAATAAGTAGGATCTACATGTTTTGGCAACTGATAAGGTATGTGGGAGTAGGAAACGGTAGGGAGGGGTTGGTACACAGGGAGTTTAGGAGCACTCCAAAGTACTTAGCTCAGAAAACCCCCTACCAGGCATGCAAGCCTGTGTTTTCCTCCTTTGTGCTCATTCTTAGCATTTGAGAGAGGAAGTAGTACTTGGAAGTTACCAGGAAAAGGGTTGTTATCAAGTCTCTATAGCTTCTCTTCTGAAAATCAAGAGCTTGATAGTAAAGCACTCAGGGCCTGTACTTTGGGCCTCAAGGTCTGTGTGTGTGTGTTTAGAGGAATGAGGACAAAAGAAGGATAAATCTCCTAATCCTTATAAATATACAGACTGTTAGCACATTAGGTGACTTAATCCCAGTCCAGTAGCTCTCCTGGCTTCTTAATGGCTGCTGGCCACTTCCTTGTGGGACTTGGCCAGAGTAAACTCAGGAAATGCAAACTTTTAATTCTGGAATCAGCAAAGCATATTAGCAAAGCAAATCCACAAGTGAAGAAATCACATTATGAATTTCCAAGTCAAGGAAAAGGAATGTAAATTTGATTATGAATTATTGGGGGACTGGCAACCATTTTGCTCATTTTGGTGCAGGGCCAGGGTGATCGGTTTGGCCATTATTCACCTTTCAGGATTATCTAGGATTCTGGCCTCTTCTATTCTTGTATTTGTTTCCAAAGCTTCCATCCATCACAACCTTCGGCAGTAACTGTTGCACTTACAGTCCTGCCTTGGGCTCTCTGGACAATAGGGGAGATGCCTTGCTAGGATGAAGGCCCAGCTAATGGTTTAGTATTTTAAATTATGTCCACCTCTCTAAGAGTCTGCATAAATCAGATGATAGAAGGTATTGAAAAGCCTTTGTAAACTGATGATCTATACAAATTTTACCAGTTGTTCTTTATTCATGTTGTTCTAGTTGATGACTTAAATATCCTAACCATACTTCGTTGCAGAAAGTTCAAGTGGATTCAGATTTAATTTTTAAAACAACTAAGTGCTCAATGTATTAACACTATTATATGCTCAATAGATGTTGTGTCACATTTAATCCTCACAATTTTTTACATCTGTTTTATCAAAGAGGCTCAACGATATACTTTTTGACCTTTTTAGGCGCTCTGAGAATGGGGTTAAGGGATTTTCCACATTACCCCACCACAGCACTTACTACAGTCTTTCCCACTAGACCAGAAGCTGTGAGAAATGTATTTTGTTCACTGCTCTATCCAGCAAATACAGCCAGACACATAGAATATGGTCCCCCCACTCCCCCCAAAAAAGTTCAGATGATTGAATTAATGAAGCTGCTCTTATATACACTGCTGTATTATGAAAACTGCTGTTTTCCTTATAACTTACGGTTCATTGTCTGTGTTCCCCTGCTAGAACGTAAGATCATGGGAATACGTACTACTGGGCTATGTTCACTGCTGGATTCTCAGAAGCTAGAACAGTGTCTGGAACACAGTGAGGGTCCAATAAATATCTGTTGGTGAATGAACAAACTCACCTCTGTCTTTTTGTGATTTCAGTGCATTTTCTCCGATACAGATTTCAGTAAGATGGTGTTTCAGAACCACCACAACCCTGCGACATGGGTAAGCTCTGAATGCACTGAGTTAAATATTCACTTGCAACTCAACGAGGATTAGAAGGGTAAGCGCCAAGAGCACGCACCCCGCTCCACAGCCTCGGCCAATGCACATGCTGGATACACTCACCTCACTTTGAGAACGCAACTCTTGAAGATGCAGGAAAAAAAAACCTGCTCATAACAATCATCAGCTTTACTTTCTTAAGCGCAACCCTTCTAGGTCAACTGTACTATTTTTTTCCCTCTGTAAATCAGTATATGCTACACTAGTTTTTTTAGTGTAAAAATAAGCACCACACAAATTTAGAATATGGGAAAATATAGGAAAAATATTACCATTCTCACAAAATTAGCATTTTTGTGTAATCCTTCTTTTTCCCAGGGTATGTGTGTACACACACACACACACACAAGTTATTTGTGTGCTACTTTCTCACTTAACACTGTGCCATGTCTATAACATAAAGCCATCACAACTATTTAAGTTCATTTAAATAAATATTTAAGGATTTTTCAAAGAAATTGATAATTTCAATGTCATACTTTTCTTAAATTCTGAAATCTAGAATTCCTAGGGAAAAGAATAAGATGTGAACTCACAGTGTTTAATACATATTATGAAATTGCTTTCCATATTCAAACCAATTTACTTAGCAACCAACTGAAATTTTACAGCTAAAATCGTCTATCAATACAGTATGGAAGAATAAAAACCTCATTGATCATTCAATTTGCATGTAAGAACACTGCTAGCATGGAGAACTTTAACCACGATTTCTCCCCATATAGAATCATCACAATTATTAAGGGGAAAAGTTTATCTGCTACAAGGAGGGCATTTCTTCCCTATGGAAGTAGTGTGTTAGAGCAGAAAGAATAAGGGCTTTGGGATTGAAATTCATCTTCTATATAGATATATGGACCATCCACATGAGGTGTATATTTCAGCCATTCACTTACCACAGAAAGATCTTTGTATTCTTAAGACTAAAAAGAGGATCTGAGCAAAAAGGGGGATTTGATCATTTAATACTCTTGTATTTAAGATTCACTCCCAAATCATCCTCTGCAAATAAGGCTCCCCTTGGGAAATCAAAAGAGGTTCAAATTTTCCCATGCATTTTCTCTTTTTTTCTTTTTCAAATTACAGGCATACCTAGGAGATATTGTGGGTTTGGTTACAGACCACTGCAATAAAATGATAATCACAATAAAGCAAGTCACAAATTTTCTGGTTTCCCAATGCATAAAAAAGTTATATTTATACTATACTGTAGTCTATTAAGTGTGCAATAGCACTATGTCTAAAAAACAACATACATACCTTAATTTAAAAAATACTTTACTGCTAAAATATACTAGCCTTCATCTGAACATTCAGTGAATTTAAAAAATACTTTACTGCTAAAATATACTAGCCTTCATCTGAACAGTCAGTGAATTATAATCATTTTGCTGGTGGAGGATCTTGCCTCAATATTGATGACTGCTGACCAATCAGAGTGGTGGCTGCTGAAGGCTGGAGTGCCGTAGAAATTTCTTAAAATAAGACAACAATGAAGTTTGCCACATGGATTGAGTCTTCCTTTCATGAAAGATTTCTCTGTAGCAGGCCAAATGGTTTGATAGCATTTTACCCAAAGAACTTCTTTCAGAACTGGAATCAGTCCTCTCAAACTCTGGTACTGCTTTATCAACTAAGTTTATAAAATGTTTTAAATCCTTTGTTGTCACTTCAGCAATGTTCACCAGTGTAGATTCCATCTCAAGAAACCATTTTCTTTGCTAATCCATAAGAAGCATCTCCTCACTGTTTTATCATGAGATTGCAGCAATTCAGTCACATCTTCAGGTTCCACTTCTAATTCTAGCTCTCTTGCTATTTTCACCACACTTGCAGTTACTTCCTTCACTGAAGTCCTGAACCCCTCAAAATCATCCATAAGGTTGGAATCAACTTCTTTCAAACTCCTGTTAATGTTGATACTTTTACCTTCTCCCATGAATATTCTTAATGGCATCTAGAATGTTTTGACTCCTTTCCAGGTTTTTAATTTACTTTGCCCAGATGCATCAAAGAAATCACCATCTATGGTAACTATAGCCTTATGAAATATATTTCTTCAATAATAACTATTGAAAGTCAATGTCTCCTTGATCCATGGGCTGCAGATGGATGTTGTGTTAGCAGGCATGAAAACATTAATCTTGTTTTTCGTCTTTATCAGAGCCTTTGGGTGACTCATTACCAATAAGCAGTAATGTTTTGAAAGGAATCTTTTTTTTCTTAGTGGTAGGTTTTAACCTAAGATATTCAATAAACTATGTTGTAAATAGGTGTGCTATCATCTAGGCTTTGTCGTTCCATTTCTAGAACACAGAGTAGATTTCACATTAATCTTAAGGATCCTAGACTTTTGGGAATGGCAAACGAGCACTGGCTTCAACTTAGTCACCACCTGCATGAGATCCTAACAAGTGTCAGCTAATCCTGTGAAGCTCTGAAGCCAGGCATTAACTTCTCTCTACCTATGAAAGTCCTAGATGGCACCTTCTTCCAATATAAAGTCTTTCATCTCTGCTGGAAATCTGTTGTTTAGTGTAGCCACCTTCATCAATTATATTAGTTAGCTTTTCTGGATGATAGCTTGTCGCAGCTTCTACACCAGCACTTGCTGCCTCGATATGCACTTTTACGTTATGGAGACATCAGTGTTATGAACCAGCCTCTGCTAGCTTCACACTTTTCTTCCACATCTTCCTCACCTCGCTCAGCCTTCACAGAATTGAAGAGTTAGGGCCTTGTTCTAGATTAGGCTTTGGCTCAAGGGAATGTTGAGGCTGGCTTAATCTTCTATCCAGATAACTTAAATTTTCTCCATATCAGCAATAAGGTTGCTTAGCTTTCTTATCATTCATGTACTCACTGGAGTAGCACTTTTAATTTCCTTCAAGAACTTTTCCTTTGCATTCACAACTTGGCCAACTGGCACAACAGGGCTAGCTTTCGGCCTATCTCTGCTTTTGACATGCTCTCCTCACTAAGCTTAATAATTTCTAGCTTGATTTAAAGTGAGAGATGAGTGACTCTTCATTTTGAACACTTTGAGGCTACTGTAGGGTTATTAACTGGCCTAATTTCAATATTGCTATGTCTCAGGGAATAAGGAGGCCTGAGAAGAGGGAGAAAGATAGGGGAATCAACAATTGGTGGAGCAGTCAAAACACAAAACATTTATT
Source organism: Myrmecophaga tridactyla (assembly GCA_004026745.1). NCBI lineage: Eukaryota > Metazoa > Chordata > Mammalia > Pilosa > Myrmecophagidae > Myrmecophaga > Myrmecophaga tridactyla. The sequence continues at coordinate 10,798 of PVIY010043124.1, forward strand.
AACTTCACCATATTATGTGGGTGCAGTTCGAGGAGCCTTAAAATAATTACAGTAGTAACATCAAACACCACAGATCACCAGAGCAGATATAATAATAAAGAAGTTTGAAATACTGAAAGAATTAGTAAAACGTAACACAGAGACATGAAGTAGTCACATGCTATTGGGAAAATGGCACCAACAGACTTGCTTGCTGCAGGGTTGCCACAGACCTTCAATTTGTAAAAGATGCCACGGCTTTAAAGCATAATAAAGTAAAGCACAATGAGATGAGGTATGCCTGTAATCAGATGCTGACACATATTAAGCACTTACGTAAAACAAGTTGTCACATATCAACTGACCTTCACGACAAACCTTGGGTGGGTACTAATTATTATTAATACCTTACAGAAGAAAAACAGCTGAAGCCGAGGGAGGCAATTTGAACCCAGACGGTCTGCAATGCTACCAGCCACTGCTGGGATTCCTCTGCTAGTCATCACAGTCTCCTCCAGACTCGTCAGGGTTAAAGTCAGCAAATATCAAGTACATTTATGGTATTCAGCTGAGGAGAAAGATACTCTACACATGTGCATGCTGCTCCCATTGGAATGATTTTGTCACTATGGTCCTGACTGGACGGGGGAAAGTATGATTGTACCTATAGCCCTAAAGCTAGAACACATTTCAGGAGTGATGGACTTGAATCCCCCTCAGATGTGTCTAAACTCTAAAGCAAACTGGCCTAATTGCTCACATTTGGGCAAGCCAGGCAAACTTAGATTGTCACTTCCTGTCAAGTTCTGAGATGGTTTTCATGGTTACACAAGTCTAGTCTCTTTAGTCTTTTTCTTTAGGTCTTCTACACAAGTGCCTCACTTGATTATTAAAACAAACCAGGTCACAAAGGTGGAAATTTACTGTTTACCTTTCCTCATCTTCCCAAGCAAGAGTGGGGTAGGGGACACAATTGTACTAATTATTAAGTTTATTATATGTGAACCATTGGCTAGGGAAGGAAAAACCCAGACATTTGGAACTAAAATACATAAACCAATATCCAATTAATCAATGTGAAATTAAATATAATAAAAATATTGGTTCATTCAAAAATATTAAACAGACCCCACTCAAATTTTTTTCCTTTTTTTAAATATAGGGTAAACAATTTTAATATTAATAACAACTTAAAAGAATAACATACATATCTATGGTACATTAATAGCAAATTCAGACAACCCAAGAATCCAGAGGACTGTTCATCAAGGTGACTAAATTAGTGTTTTAAAACTCCTCTGAATTTTCCAGTTTTATGATCATCCTTTCCTGAATAAGTTTTGTGCAAACTCTATTTATCTTGGTTAGTTAAGACAATATAAATTCACAACAGACTTGCATATAAGCTGATAATAAAGTCTTGTTATGTTACCATGATCCAACCTATCAATTTCTTAAATAATTTTTCCAGCGTTGACCTGGGAACCTGTTTCAGAGTATATTCTTGAACAGTCAGTCCTGAGCCTGCTTGGGTACTGCAAGTACTTAGGAGCTGTTGTTATTCCGCTCTGTGACTTATGGAGGATGGGGGACAGAGAAAAGGCAAAGATAGGCAGTTGCTCTGTCTATATCCTATTTTCCCAAAACAGCCACTGAAATCATGTGAACTGGATATGGAAAAATGAACTAAGGGACTGGATCAGAAAGCTAAGCTACTTCCAGTATTGTCTTGCAATACAGAGAGAATTAGCTGATTGTTAATAAGGAAGAGTGGCAGAGTAGGCCTCTGTTAGGTTCTAGTCTTGGCCCTACTACCAAAATTGATTTTGAATAAATCCCTTAAGCCCTTGTCTTCAGTGATCAAAAGTCAGGGTTGTACTGAATGATCTAAAGTTTATTCCAGCTTCAAAACAGCTATTAACACTTGCTTTCGAATACAGCAACATGAGAAGCCTTCCTTCTGTGTACCACAAACTCCTTACTCCATTAACCCAAGTTAACTACTAATCAAACATTAAGCTGGGTCTTCTGTGTGGATGTAGTTTCAACAGTTAGGATGGGAAATAAAATTCTTTATACCTGCTTCGTGCTTTACTATCCTCCCCTTTCCCCAAAACACACTCCTTTACTTGCATCATCTCACTGATAGTAATACTCATTTTTATAGACACAGAGGTTATGGACTTGGGCACATGGAAAATGGCAGCACCCAAACTGGAGCCAAGGCTGCCAACTCACAGCAGGATTCTCCCCCTAAAATTCCTCTTCCATCTGTCATGACACTTAGGCATTCTTCAGAAGGAATTTTCCATTGTGTTTTCTACCTGTTAAGATTAACTTCCTGGATTCTCTCATCTCAAGAGAGATGGTTTCAAAATTCCTTTCCTACTTGCCTTAAAACAAGTAGGACAGGAAGAAAAGAAAGCCACATATACAAATTCCAAGGCACATAAGGTGGATAATTTCATTTAATATTAGAATGGGTCAAATTGAAATTTGATAATGACAGTGAAGACACAGCAATATTTTCTTGAAGAAAATAAACATTTGGATAAGAAAAATTAAAAAAAAAAAACTTTATTTGGAAAAGACAGCCTTTTACACAAGATTTTTTTTTCTGTACTTTCACTTCATAAACTACAATGATATTTTAAATTCAGGGAATATAATTCACTGAATGTCTATCAATATCTTCTTGCCTCAATTTAAAAGATACTAGCTTAAAAATATTTAGTTTTCTTTCTGGTCTGCCCTCCCTATCTTTATACTGAACCCCTTTCTCTACTTTTCAGCAGGTAAAGAGGCTCACGCAATCTTCAGGTTTGCATGAGGGTGAGAATGTGTCCAATGATTCTAAATACAACATAATTTTCTTTAAGGACTTCTCAGAAAAAAAAATGATTTATTTATTGAACCTAAGCACATTCAGGAACTTCCATCCCAATCTTATCCTTATTGGTTTTCTTGGAGCTAAATTATCTCTGACCCTGTTTAATTTGCAAATATTAAAAAAAAAAAAAAGACTGAATATCTCGTACAGAGCTTTAAAAGTTAGAAGCAGATGTAAGTGGAATCATTATGAGTCAAAGGGGAAAATTTTCAGAGGAGAAAAGATTCCAATAGTCTCACAGTTTACAGTTTTGGAAAAAATAAGCTGAATGCAGCTCCTGTTTGAAATATGTCTAAATTTAATTAGATGTGGTATATTTACTAAGGAGGCACAAATAGATAGTTCTGTAGATTTTAAAACTAAGTTTTGTGGTGAGAAAAATAAATACCAGTCTTTGTATAACCACTCAAAATGGGGAGCAAAAGCAGTAATTTAATAAAAACAACTCTCAAGCACTTGAATTCTAATAAGCATCCCAGGAAAAGGAACCTGAGAAGTGTCAAACAGCACAATGTGGGTGGAGCAGCCAAGATGTTTCCAAAGTTTTATGCTTTAAATTTCCTAAATATATAGCTATCAGGCACACATGCCAGGCAACTACTGATGCTTGGAAAATATTTTAGTCAGTATTTTATAAAATCAACTTTCAACCAAGATTTCTATCCATAAATCAGTGACAATGTCTGGCAATGTATTACAAATAACAAAGGAGCAAGATTACTTTTAAATTTTAGATTTACCCTCTAACAGGTTAGTTATTATTTCTCCTTTTACTGTGACACTGAAAATAGAAATTCAGCAGATGGTTCAAAAAGTTAAGGCTCCCTAAAGAGGTCTAAAGACTAAAACTTAAGGCACATATCTTCATGACACTGTTAAAAGCTAAAATCAAAATCAAAAACAAAAAACTACTTCCTTCCCTCATCTTTTACACTCTCTCTCCAAAGGATATGACATTTTAAATTCAGGCTACTACTGGTAAAGAGTGAAACAAAAATTCCATCAATGAACACCTGGTATGATTTCCACACAAATGTCCACTGTCTGCAATTGAGCACCACTGGAAGAATACAGGCCAGTAGAATATTTTCATATATCTTGGGTCATAAGCTGCTCTATTTACCATTCAGCGCCATGGGCTCAGACTGGAATCTCCTCCTCTTTGGGGCCTCCTTCTGTACCTTTCTGCTCCTGGGATTCTGCTGTTTTAACTTCTTTCGGCTTTTCAACAACATCTATATTGGTCTCCTCCTCTTTACTTTCCATTTTTTGCTTCTCTTCTGCTTTCTGTTCTTTTGCCAAAAGCCGATAATTAATGCCCATGCCAATGAAGAGATAGATACCTGCGACAATAAGGATTACGCCACATGCCCAGTATGTGTATTTGTAGTTTCCATAAATGTCATTGAGACGACCTACAGATAAAAAAAAAAAAACAAAAAAACCCAAGTTATGTGGGTAAAAGTAAACAAGTGTACCCTTTCCAAATAAAGTCCAAGGATTCACTCAGAAAGAAGCTGTCAATCTAATTTTCAAAGAACTCACAAATGAGTCTAAAGAGGAACTGTTAGAAAAACAACTGCTCTTTTGTTTATAATGTCACTGATTTTGGATGGTTTTGCATATTTATTTTTAGAACTTGAAAATTAAATCTTGGCAAATTTGAATTGGGATAGACCTAAATTACCTAGAATCAATTCCTCTCATTACACAGTGGAAAACATTGTTACTCAAAAGAGTTTTAGGAGTCTTGCCCAAGGCTATAGAGCTATTTCAGTTTCCCAGGCCAGTGCTCTTTCTCTAACATCAGTATTTCCCAAAGAATGTTCCTGTAACCTTTTCCCTATGCTAAAAAATTAACCAACAGCAATACTTTATCACTGTTCTAAGCACTTAATCCTCATGATAGGCAGATTCTATCATCATGCCTATGGTTCAGAAGCACAGAGATGTGAGACAACTTGTATAAGGTCACAAAGCTAGTAAGCTTAGATTTAAATCCAGGAAGTCTGACTCCAGAGCTGGTATCCTTAACCACTGCGCTACAGGATATCACTATAATGTTTCAAAAGTCAAATAAATTTGGGAAATGGCATATCATATTTTCTCTTAAAGATTCGCAGTGCACATTGGCATATTAAAGGCTTTGTGATGTTCTATAAGAAAGAAACTTATTTAACTTGATTCCAAACTTTTTGGTCATGAAACCATTCCTATAAGTAAAATGTTTTAGCAATTCAATGAACTAGTATTAGTATCTCAAGGAATAAACTTTGGAAAATCTACTCTGCCCCCATAAAGGACTTATATGTAACAGATTCAAATTTGATTCCATATGGTTTTCAAACTCAGGGCATTATTCATCCAGCACTATGTATTGAGCTCCTGTCATTCACCAGACACTGTCTATACTAGGACCTGAGGATAAGGGCGAGCAAAGGAGATACCATCCACAGCTCAGTGGAGAAGAGAGATGTAACTCAAATAATTACCAAACTGTTACAAGTGTACAAGGAAAGGTTTGAGAGCAGAAAATAGGGGATAGGACTAGTGAATGGGGTCAGGAAGGCCTATTGTAAAGTGCCAACCAAGCCAAGACTTAAAGGAATACAGGAATTTAAGTAGTGAAAAGAATCCAGGCAAAGAGAATAGCGAGTGCACAGGTGCTGTGCTGGGAGGGAGCACGGTGTGTGTGTGAGGGAACAGAAGGAGGGCAGGGTTGCTGGAGCACGGAGAGCAGAAAGCAAGTATGAGGAAATGAGGCAGGTGGGGCAGACCATGCAGGGCATGTTAGAGAATTTGATCTTCATCCGAAGAGCAAAGGAAAACAATTAGAGAGTTTAATGAGCTGGGATATGAGACTGGCATTTGCAAAGATCATTTCGCCTGGTGGTTACAAAACAGATTGAAGGCTGGCTAGAAAGGCTGTCCAGTTAAGAGAGTACTGGAGCAGCCCGGCTAAGAGAGGGAAACTTTGGATGAGGATGGTAGTTACAGTGGAGAAAAGTGGGCAGAATAGTGATTTAGGTGTAAACTGACAGGACTTGGAAATTCATTGAATACAGACAGGAGGCAGGAGAGCAATGTAAAGACAGTTTGGGCTTTCTTTTATGTATCCTCATTCACTCCCTATATCTTAATTCCAAAAGTATGATCACATCCAGAAGGAGGATCAAATTCTTTTTTCTTTTTATTATATGTTATCAACTGAGCTATTAATTTAAAATATGAAGTGCTATGGATTCAACTGTGTCCCCACAAGATATATATATTCAAGTCCTAACCCCTGGTCTGGTGGATGTGATACAATTAGATTAGGATCTTTGAATGTGTTATTAATTAAGTTAATGCCAAACTGGATTAGGGTAAGTACTAATGGACACAGAAAGAGAGAAAGAGAGACAGCCAGGTGACAGAGGCAGAAAGCCAGTTGTGCAGCCACAAGCCGAGGAATGCCATGGGTTGCTGGCTATCCACCAGAAGCTGGAAGAGAAGCATGAAATGGACTCTCCTGTTAGAGGAAGCATGGCCCTGCCAGCACCTTGATTTTAGACTTCTAACCTCCAGAGCTATCAAACAATAAATTTCTGTTGTCTTTAGCCATCGGTTTCTGGTGCTTTGTTACAGCAACCTCAGAAAACAAAGTAATGAACTATTTGGTTACCTTAGAAATATTCCCCAAATTGTATACTCACTAGCTATGTGGTCTTGGGCAAATTATTTCACCTTTATAAGCTGCTATTTTCTCATTATAGAGAAATGTAGTACTATGACAGTACTACATTTTGTAGACCTTTAAGATACAACAGGATATATAAAATGGGCAGGACAATCCCTGGTATACTGTGAGCCTTTATAACATAGCTATTCTTATTGTTTCAAATATTACCTGTGAGTACTAACTCAATGATTAAAATGAAATCACCACCAGTGCCACAAAGGTGGAGTTGTACATTACATACTTTTCTACAATAAACATATTAGTTTTATGAAGAGAAAAAAAGGGTTTTTAAATAAGTTAAAATAAATTCAGTTTGAAATGCTAGTGATAAATGAAAGCGAGGGGTAAGGGGTATGGTATGTATAATCCTTTTTTCTCTATTATCGTTTTATTTCTTTTTCTGATATCTTTTTATTTCTTTTTCTAAATCGATGCAAATGTTCTAAGAAATGATGAATATGCAACTATGTGATAATATTAAGAATTACTGATTGTATATGTAGAATGGAATGATATATTAATGTTCTTTTGTTAAGTTTTTTAATTAATAAAAAAGTTAAAAAAAAAAAAAAAGTAAACCACAATAAAAAACGTGGTAATTTAAAAAAAAAAAAAAAAGATGTAGCAGAGAGGCTGGAGGGAACTGCCCGAAAATGTAGAGCTGTGTTCCAGTAGCCATGTTTCTTGATGATGATTGAACAATGATATAGCTTTCACAATGAGACTCTGTGAATGTGAAAACCTTGTGTCTGATGCTCCTTTCAGCTACTATATCAACAGAAGAGTAGAACATCTGGAATAAAAATAAATAATAGGGGGAACAAATGTTAAAATAAATTTAGTTTGAAATGCTAGTGATAAATGAAACAAGGGGTAAGGGATATGGTATGTATAATCTTTTTTTCTCTATTATCATTTTCTTTTTCTGATGTCTTTTTATTTCTTTTTCTAAATCGATGCAAATGTTCTAAGAAATGATGAATATGCAACTATGTGATAATATTAAGAATTACTGATTATATATGTAGAATGGAATGATATATTAATGTTCTTTTGTTAAGTTTTTTAATTAATAAAAAAGTTTATTAAAAAAAAAAATCCCCTTTTTGAAAGCCATTCCGTTTCTGGTATATTGCATTCTGGCAGCTAGCAAACTAGAACACTGCCTGATTGCTCTAGCTAGAACTTCTAGTACAATGTTGAATGATAGTGGTAACAGAGGACATCCTGTCTCATCCCACATCTTAGGGGGAAAACTTTCAGTCTCTCACCATTGAGTATTATGCTGGTTATGGGTTTTTCATATATGCCTTTTATCATGTTGAGGAGGTTACCTTTGATTCCTACCTTTTGAAGTGTTTTCATTAGAAAAGGATGTTGAATTTTGTTGAATTCTTTTTTCAGCATCAATCGAGATGATCATGTGATTTCTCCCTTTCAATTTGTTAATGTGCTGTGTTACATTAATTGATTTTCTTGTGTTGAACTATCCTTGAATTCCTGTATAAACCCCACTTGGTCATGGTGTATAATTCTTTTATTGTGTCATTGGATTTGATTTGCTAGTATTTTATTGAGAATTTTTGCATCAGTATTCACTAGAGAGATTAGCCTGTCATTTTGCTTTCTTATAGCATCTTTACTGGTTTTAGTATAAACTCAGAAGATGAGTTAGGTAGTGTTCCTGTTTGCTCAAGTTTTTGGAAAAATTTGATTAAAATTGGTGTTCATTCTTTTTGGAATGTTTGATAGAATTCCCCTGTGAAGCCACCTGACCCTGGGCTTTTCTTTGTAGGAAGATTTTTGGTGATTGATTGAATCTCTTTACTTGTGATTGGTTTGTCGAGGTCTTCTATTTCTTCCTGAGTCAGTGTACCTTGTTTGTGTGTTTCCAGGAATTTGTCCATTTCATCTAAGTTGTCTAGTTTGTTGGCATATAGTTGCTCATAGTATCCTCTTATGAATTTTTTTTTTATTTCTTTAGGGTCTGTGGTAATGACTCTCTTCTCGTTTCTGATTTTGTTTATTTGCATCCTCTCTCTCTCTTTTTGTCAGCCTTGCTAGTGGTCCATCGATTTTACTGATTTTCTCAAAGAACCAGCTTTTGGTTTTATTGATTCTTTAATTGTTCTTTTGTTTTCCCATTCATTTAACTTTGCTTTAATCTTTGTTATTTCTTTTCTTCTGTTTCCTTTGGGGTTAGGAAGTTCCTCTAGGTAAGCCATTAAATCCTCAGTTTTTGCCCTTGTTTTTTAATATAGGCCTTTAGAGTAATAAATTTCCCTTTGAACACATCCTTTGCCACACCCCATAAATTCTCATATGTTGTATTCCAGTTTTCATTAGTCTCCAGATAGCTAGCAACTTCTGTAGATTCTCTAATTTCTTCTTTGACCCGCTGGTTGTTTAAAAGTATGCTATTTAATCTTCATGTATCTGAAAGTTCTCATTCTTTGGTGGTTATTGATTTCCATCGTCATTCCTTTGTGATCAGAAAAAGTGCTTTGAATAATTTCAATGTCTGTAAATTTATAAAGACCTGTTTTGTGCCCCAGTGTATGTTCTATCTTGGAGAATGTCCCCTGAGCACTAGAGAAGAATCTATATCCTGGTGTTTTAGGGTATAATGCCCTATATATGTCTGTTAGTTTTAATTCATTTATCACATTGTTTAAATTCTCTATTTCTTTGCTGATCCTCTGTCTGATTGTTCTATCTATAGAGGAGAGGGTGTCTTGAAGTCTCCTACTATTATTGAAGAAACATGTATCGCTCCTTTCAGTTTTGCCAATGTTTGTCTCGTGTACTTTGGAGCTCCTTGATTGGTAGCATAAACATTTGTGATTGTTATTTCTTCTTGGTGAATTGTCCCTCTTATTAATATATAGTATCCTTCTTTTACTCTTAAATATTGTTACATTTAACAGAGATCATCAGGAGATAGAAATAGGGTAAGATATTGGGTAATTGGAGCGGAAGGGATGCAGACTGTGCAACAGGACTGGATACAAAAACTCAGAAATGGTCAGCACAATACTACCTAACTGCAATGTAATTATGTTAAAATACTGAATGACGCTGCATGTGAGAATGATAGAGGGAGGAGGGCTGGGGACATAA
>PVIY010043125.1:0-14945 GCA_004026745.1 Myrmecophaga tridactyla
CCCGTGAAGGCCAGGGCGGGGGTCCCATCGGGGGAGTGCTCAGCCATTCCAGCCCCTGGCTCAGCGCTCAGGCCACGCTTTCCCCGGGAGGCTCCTCTGCCCAGAGCGCCCGAGCTCTCAGACCTGCCCTGGCGCGCATGCCTTCTGCCCCATAGCTTGCCCTAACATCAGCAGCCACCTGAGAGGTCCACCCCGGGGGGCTGGGGGGCGGGCTGGGGAGTTAAGACCCGGCCCCGTCCTCCAGACACCCAGGATCATCTGTGTACATCACTCTCTTGTGTCTGATCCTGGGGCGAGCTGCCTTATTTGTATTAACCATCCCCTTGTACGGGGGAAGAGGCCAAGCAGTGGAGGCCGGCTGGCCCTCTGAGCCCAGGCATTTCCTGTCTGATCAAACTTCCCAAGAGCGAGAGAGCAGAATCCCCTTTACCTGGTTCTTCATCTTGGTGCAACACTCCCCCCTCCACCGTCAGCACAGTGTCCCCCCACCCAGGGTGCCTCTCAAGGCTCCTTTCCTGTTCGTTCTCCCCTACATGCTTCCCGGGGTTCACTCGTTGGTGGTGCCCAGTTATCTCCCACCTGGACTGTCCCGTGGCCTCCCTGTGCCCCTCCACCTGCCACGGCTCACACAATGCACTGTCTCCCAGAAGCAGAGCTATCTTCATGGCATGCTGCTACTCAAGAACATTCCATGGCTCCTTGTCACTTGTAGAAGCAAGTCCCAGACTCCTTAGCATGGCCTCGGAGCTCACTACCAGCTGGCCCTGGCCTGATCTTATGGACCCGCCAGGTCGTATTCCCCATAGTCCTCCCCACCCACCTACTCTGGGCTCTGGATTCAACAAGGTGTTCTGTTTGCAACTCCCATCGTCCCACCTGTGTTCACCTGGCCTGGAAAGTTCTGTGCCTGAGAAGAAATCCCCAGTGATTTTCCAACCCACCCTGTCTTCCCCTTTCTCTGAGCTCAGCACGTCTGTGGTGTAGACTACATTGCCTGGAAATTCATTTGTTCAGTAAATGCATTTTCCGTTAAGGTGGCACTTCGGTCCAGCCCATACTCATAAGTTCCTACGATGCTTAGGGGAAGAACTTCTCCAGATTATGCTCCTCTAGATTATATCCCAGATCATGTGGCATTTCCAACTCGTCTTTGTTACTCCCAAGAAAGCATTATTGCATGCCTCATTTCCAAAATTCTGTAGGGGACTCAAAGGTTTCTTGTTTTTCCTTCATTCATCTGCCATGTATTTATCAGGCTCTCGCTTTTAAGCAGACCCTGCACCTACTCTTGGGAGCTGCTGTTGTGTCAGGGGGAACAGACACTGGCTTCCCTGATACACTACACCCTATTATGGCGAGCAGTATTCGAAAGATGCAGGGGTGCTAGAAAGCAGACAAGGGTGAGCAGATGCGGTGCTGGTGGTATCAGGGTAACTGCAAGCTGATCTCTGCCCGACAAGCTTGCTCGGCAAAGAAGACACAGGGCAGGCGGGGAGTCTGCAGGGGGTGGGGGTGGGGGGACATGGTTAGAAGCTGGCAGGGGTAGAGCAGAAGGAGACAAAGCCAGAGAAATAGGCAGCAAGGCCTTGTGAGCCAAGGCAGGGAGTTTGGATTCCATCCAGGGGCAATGGGGAGCCATGGAAGGGCTTTGAGCAGGGAAGTGACATGACCAGGTTTGCCCTTTGGAAGGATCACCTCCTGCGTGCTGTGTGGAGGCTTTGTTAGAAGGGGGCACAGGGGAGGGCATCTGTCAGAACAGAACCCAGCCCAGCCTACTGCCTGGTTTTGTACATAACATTGTATTGGACCAGCCACGGCCCTTTGCTCACGCATGGTTAGCGTCTGCTTTCCTGCTGCCAGGGTGGAGTCAGAGAGTGCCCCAAAGTCTAGGGCATTTACGAGCTGACCTTTTACAGAAAAAGTTTGCCGACCCCTGGGTTGGAAGGTGGCCCTGGTTTTGGTTGTCCCCGAAGCAGAGCCTGAGACAAGGATTGGGTGCAGCAGGTAATTCATTTGGAAGGCAGCTCCAGGGAGCTGGCGTGAGGAAGTGGGACACAGAAGCGGGGGAGAAATCCAGTTAAGGGGAGCTGTCACTTTCTCCCCAAGACAGTGGGGGGCTCGGGTCTGCCAGGCTCAGTTCTGTGGAGTCCCCCAAGAAGGGTGGGGTAAGACGTCCTTCAGACTAGTCCGTCTGACAGTAGGACGACAAGCAAGGATGCTGGCCATCTCCTGGCTTCACTCCCCTGGGGGCATTGACTGCCCTGCACACCCCCTGGGCTGCAGCTTTTGGTCAGCATATGCACTGAGAGCCGAGGTGGGCCCAGGGGCTGTCATGTCCCTCCCAGGGAGCCCGATGTCCCCGGCAACAGAGGCGCGTGGCAGTCTGGGGGTTAGCACAGTGGAGGGTGGTGGGAGATGTGGGCAGAGCTCAGGGATTTAGGATAGACAAATTATTTTGGTTTGCTGAAGCTGCCAGAATGCATTATACTGGAAATGGGTGGCTTTTACAATGGGGATTTATTCGTTTACAAATTTGCCCCTACAGGAATGGATGAAAAGAACATGGCCTTTTCCGGGGTAGATAACAGCTCCAAACTGGACCCCCAAAAGATGTATTCTTTCCACATGCAAAGTACATTCATTCCATCACATTATCACAAAAGCCTTAAATCATTCCAGTAATGATATTAAGTACAAGGTTTCATCAAAATCAGTCACAGGCATGGTTTGTCCTAAGGCACAATTCGCCTCTGCTTGTGGACCTGTGAAACTTAGGATAAGTTATCTGCTTCTAATGTACAAAGGAGGGACAGGCATAGGACAAACGTTCTCATTGTCATGGGCAGAAATTGAAAGGAAAACAGGGACCACCAAACCCAAACATTTCCCAAAACCTGCAGGGTAAACTCTGTTAGATTTCAAGGTCTGAAAGTCATCTGTAGAATGACATTTTCCCCTTGGGACTGGAGAAAGCAGTAGTCCCACCATCTCCAAGGGTGTATGCAGCAGCCCTTCTCTCTCCAAACACTGGGGTGAGGGTTCCAACATCTCCAAGTGTTGGGGAGACCACCTTGTTCTCCATTTCACCTGCTTCAAGCATTGGGGTGGCACCTGGACTCTCTGCCCTCTCCAGGATAGTGGGGTCATTGTCAGGCTGTCACCCATCTCTGGGGAATGTGCTCCACTGGGGCGGTGGCATTCTTCCTAAATAATGGGGTAGCCAAGCTTCCCTCAATCCCCCAGGTATCTGAGAGTACTGAGGTGGCAACGCTCTTTCTGAACATTGGGATGGAAGGCCCGTTCTCTGCAAACTTTGGGGCAAATTCACCCTTTCCACATGCATGGGTGGGCCCGCTCTCCTCACCCAAGATTTCTTGGCTCCAGACCTTAGCTGCTGATCTAGTTTGCTAGCTGCTGGGATATAATATACCAGAAATGGAATGGCTTTTAAAAAGGGGAATTTAATAAGTTGCTAGTTTACAGTTCTAAGGCCAAGAAAATGTCCCAATTAAAGCAAGTCTATAGAAATGTCCAATCTAAGGCATCCAGGGAAAGATACCTTGGTTCAAGAAGGCCAATGATGTTCAGGGTTTCTCTCTCAGCTGGAAGGGCACATGGTGAACACAGTCAGAGTTTCTCTCTCATCTAGAAAGGCACATGGTGAACACAGTCAGGGTTCCTCTATCATCTGGAAGGGCATATGGCGAACATGGCATCATCTGCTAGTTTCTTCTCCTGGCTTCTTGTTTCACGAAGCTTCCCAGGAGGTGTTTTCTTTCTTCATCTTCAAAGGTCGCTGGGTGGTAGACTCTGCTTCATGGTGCTACAGCATTCTCTACTCCCTCTGAATCTCCTCATTCTCCAAAATGTTTCCTCTTTTATAGGACTTCAGAAACTAATCAAGACCCACCCAAATGGGTGGAGACATGTCGTCACCTAATCCAGTTTACCAACCACTCTCGATTACATCACATCTCCAAGGAGATGATCTAATTACAGTTTCAAACATGCAATGCTGAATAGGAATTAGAAGAAATGGCTGTCTTTCCAAAATGGGATAAGGATTAAAACATGGCTTTTCTAGGGGACATACATCCTTTCAAACCAGCACAGCTTCCATGGTTCTGCCTTTGAAGTCATTTTTCCTTCAATCTGTCCCTTTTAGAGAAGGTTGGCAGTGATTCCACTCATACAGCTCTCACAACAGACCTGTCAGTTTTGCAAGCAATGCACAAGGGTCACAACCACTAGACAAAAGAACTTTCAACAAATCCTTTCTGGACAACTCCATCTCCAATCCTGACTTGTCCTGAAACGGCTGACTGGTTCCATGTTTCGTTAACCCCCCATGTAGGGCATTATTCTCTGGGAACTCATTTTCCAAAAGCTAAGAATTTTCCAAACTACCAATTTCTAGTTTCTTTGCATCTAAGAGTTCAGTTCTCAGTTTATCCCTTTCCTCTCACATTTTACTATAAGCTGCAAGGAGAAGCCAGGCTGCATTTTCCACATCTAGTTTGGAAATTTCCTCAGGTAGATATTCAGGGTCATTGCTTTCAAATTTTCCCTTCCATCTGGCATCGGGATTCAACACTGCCAAATTCTCTGCCACTGTAATTCAAGGGTTGCCCTTCTTTCAGTTTGAAATGACCCATTTATTATTTCTGTCTAAAGCCTCATTTGAAGCACCTTCAGTGTCCATATATTTACCAACAGTCTCTTCAAAGCAATCTAGACCTTTTCTATCAAGCGTCTCACAATTCTTCCAGAATCTTCCCCTTATCCATTTATAAAGCCATTCCAGAATTTTTGGTATTTGCAAATCGCAGCACTCCACTTCTCAGTACCAAAATCTGTTCTGGTTTGCTAAAGCTGCCAAAAGGCAATGGAATGTGTTGGCTTTTACAATGGTGATTTATTCACTTAAAAATTTACAGCGCCAAGACAAGAAAATGTCCCAATTAAGGCATCAACAGGATGACACCCTCTTTGAAGAAAGGCCGCTGGTATCTGGGGCCCCTCTGTCACATGGGAAGGCACTTGGCCAGTGTCTGCTGGTCCTTCTTCTCTCTGAACTCTCTCCAAATGTCTCCGGGTAGTTTTTCTCTATCTATTTAGCTCTTTCATGCTCAAAAGGGCTCCAGTAAAGGATTAAGACCCACTGTGTTAGTTAGATTCAGTTGTGAACTTGGCCAGGTGAGCATACCTAGTTTTGTTGCTGCCGACATAAGCCAATGGTACGTGAACCTCATTTGTTGCTAATTACATCTGCAGTCGGCTAGGAGGCGTGTGTGCTGCAATGAGTGACGTTTGACTTAATTGGCTGGTGCTTAAATGAGAGAACGCAAGGTAGCACAGCCTAAGCAGCTTGGCATTCCTCATCTCAGCACTAGCAGCTCAGCCCAGGCCTTTGGAGATGGAGAAGGAAATCACCCCGGGGAAAGTTGTTGGAACCCAGGGGCCTGGAGAGAAGACCAGCAGAGACCATCCTGTGCCTTCCATGTAAGAAAGAACCTCAGTGGAAAGCTAGCTGCCTTTCCTCTGAAGAACCAACAAAAATAAATCCCCTTTTATTAAAAGCCAATCCGTCTCTGGTGTGTTGCATTCTGGCAGCTAGCAAACTAGAACACCCACCTTGAATGGGCTGGGTTTCATCTCAATAGAAATAATCTAATCAAAATGTCCTACCCACAACAGGTCTGCACCCACAGGGATGGAGTAAAAGAACGTGTCTTGGGTGGGTGATGGTGGCGCAGTGGCAGAGTTCTCATCTGCCATGCCGGAGACCTGGGCTCGATTCCCAGTGCCTGCCCATGCAAAAAACAAAACAAACAAACAAACAAAAAATGGCTTTTCTGGGGTACATAATACCTTCAAACCAGCACACTAGGTATCTTATTATTTTGGACGACATAAATGGAATTGTTTTCTTCGTCTCCTTTCTGGATTGCTCATTGCTGGCGTATGGAAACACAACTGGGTTTTGTACGTTGGCCTTGTACCCTGCTCCTTTGCTGAATTCGTTTATGCACTCTAGTAGATTTTCTTGATGATTCTTTGTAATTTTCTATATAGAGAATCATGTCATCAGCAAATAGAGAGAGTTTCTTCTTCCTTCCTCATTTGGCTGCCATCTCCTTCTTTCTGCCTAGCTGCTCTGGCTAGCACCAGAAATGACGACTGGTGGTGCTGAAAGGGAATGTCCCTGCCTGTTCTTTTACGGGCCGTCCCTGAGGGCCCCCGGGGGGGCATGGGCCTGCTGACTTCAGGGTCTTTAGGCGTCCAGAGCGGAGAGAGGGTAAAGGCGTGCTGCCGTGAGGCCCCAGCATGCGGGCGTTTGTGACGGCCGCCACAGGCTTATGGGCTTGAGGTCATCTTCTGCCCAGTGTGTGGCCTGAGCACAGAGGTGCAGCTGGCCGGCTGTGGGCTGGCCGGCAGTGGCGCCAAGCCGCGCCTCCTAAGAACGCCACACACCTGAACGTGTGTTCACAACAAACCCCGTTATCATCACTCCCATTTCACAGGTCAGAACCGAGGCTCAGAGGGCTGATTTCCTAGTTCCCAGTCGCTTGCTCTAAGGCGTGCAGAGCCAGGACTTGGCCTCGCAGCCTCGCAGCCCCCATTGCTTTCTGCTGCCCTTTTAGGACGAACAGCGTAGAGGAGCCGATAAGAGCACGGGCTTGGGCTCACGCGCTCACGCAACAAACCGTGTATCGCATGCCTTCTAGACCTTGGCGAATCCATCACCCACAGAACAAAGTTTCACTCTTCCGCTACGTCCATTTCAGCAAGACAGCCGACAAGAAGAAAACATGTCCAGTGGTAGCGAGACCCACAGGGAAACTCCGCACCTGGTTAAGGCTCGAGGATGTAGGGCCGGAGCGCGTGTGCCCATGCACACATGTGTATATTAGTGCACACGCGTGGGTCTGTGTAAGTGCGCATGTGTATATGTGTGCAAATGCCTGTGTGTGCACACATCCATGCTTGTATGTGCGTGTGCTGTTTCATGTGGGGCCTCGGGGAAAGCCTCTGCAGAGCTGATGGTGGAGCGGGGGACAAGGGACTGGCCTGTGCGTTACTGGAGCTCCCTAGAGCCAGGGTGGGCACGAGCAGGCAGGTGCAAAAAGGTGAGGCAGGTTGGGGTGGGCAGGTGGGGCTTGGTGGCCTAGCGTGATGGGAGACCACCCCCACCAGGGACAGGGTGCTCCACTCCAGGGTGCCCCATAACTGCTCTCTCCTTCTTTTGGACACCTACTTATTCTCGGAATTTTCATTCTTTCTTGGTTCTAGGAGGTTCTTTGTTCTGGAATATATCATAAGAGCTACGTTTCCTTAACTAAAACCTTTAGCATTCGGAACTAGATGGATTTGGAACTCAGACTTGTTTGGGTTCTAGAAAGATCTCGTGCTGCACCTACTTTATACTGCCCAGTGGGCTGGGTGGGGTCTGGACTGACCTCCGTGATCGCAGGCAGACATTCCTGCACAGAGGGTCAGAGCAAAAGGGAAAAATAGGACCGTGACAGCCTCGTGTCAGTTCAGGGTGGGGTTTGTTTGCTTATTTTATTTTTTTACTGCCCAGTGAATCTTAGTGCCAAAATGATAGAATGAGCCTTTTGGCTCTCAGGGCTCATTGGATTTTGGAATACTGGTCAAGGGGTGTGGACGGTAGCCTCGGCTCCCCTTTACTTAGCACCTTTTCAGTGCCTGGTGTCTGATTTTAGGCACCCTCCACCACGCCCTGCCAGTCAACGCAGGATGAGGAGATGACTCCATCGCCCCAGACACTCGGACCTCAGGTCCCCAGGCTGGGGAGGCAAGGAGGACCCGGACAGGGCCTAGAGCCTGGCTGCCCGTCCCTCTCCCCAGGACGCTCTGCCACTGCAGATGTGGTTTGGACCCTCATACTCTGTTTTTCTGCTCAACGTGCTGGGTTCCGCGTGTGGCAGCTGACAGCAGCACAGGGCATGGCGGTGGGCACCGAGCTGAGCTCAGCAGAGGCCGGTTGAACTGAGCTTCCGGAGAGTTCTGGGGGCACTGGCAGAGCATGCTCGCCCTTTTCCCTCCAGGACAGACTCACTGGGACCCAGACGCTCAGACTCAAGCTAATGCCACAGTTGGAGTCGTTCTGGAACTCTTGTTGCAGAATCCCATGCAGATTCCACATCAGATGTGAATCCTTTGAGCTCGGCTGGCTTTGTGGAAACAGCTGGAAGGAGTCTGAATAATGTGGCTTCAGAGAGGAATGGTGCTGATTAAACCACGAGACCCATTTTCTTGCTGAGTGGCTTTTGAATGGGCTCAGAAAGCCTCCTCTAAAAGAGATGTCCCTGGATGCTTAAAATAAGGTAGCAGTAAAAAATGTGGAGTTACCCCCCCCACCCCCCACCAGGTGATAGCTCTACTGCAAAGGGTGAAAACTCTGTTACATATGTAAGTTCACTTATTTCCATTTGGAAATCAGTTTATTTCATTCTGGTTGGGGCTCCAGGACCAGAAGAGTATATTCTCTTATACTAAAGAGCTTGCATCCTGGGCTGGTTCAACACATTTATTGAATTCCAAGCTGGGCCATAGACTTCTGGGTTAGAGCTACGAAGTTTTCAATTTTTTTTTTAAAAAAAGTCAGGTGTAAGGGCTGAGCCCTCTTAACCGTGCCAAAGTCAATGCCAGCTTTTCTGATGCATCTTTCTTGTTTGTCTTAGGTCTAACTGGAACTAATTTTCCCAGTTTTCCTTCTCTACCCCCCATCCCACCTACAATGCCAGGCCACTCCTTCTAGAAGGGTCTTCCAGCTGTGCACAAGTCTTTGGAGGGGGTTGCTAAGGAGTTTAGGTGTTCTGGCTATATAAAAGAGATATGGACCCATTTTCTTACACTCTTCGAGGACCAGAGACCTGGGTTTGAGTTCTGGCTATGCTGGTAATTACCACGGGTCTTCAGGTAAACACAGCCTCTGTGACTCAGTTTACAAATCTGTACAATGAATGGTTTCAGCTTTGGACTCGAAGGGTTTTTGCAAGGCTTGCAATTCCAGGAGTCTATCTTTCTTCTATGCTCTCGCTTATCTTGGCAAAACTGCTAGCTTGCTTTGAATTAATTACCTACTGTATGAAGCTGGAAAAAAAAAAGAACAGTATTTCAAAATCATAAAAGTTCAGATGTTTTACTCATTTACACACAGCACACGTCTCATCTGAATTGGGGAAAATTTCCTGTACACATATCCCAATGGCTCATTTTTTTTTTATTTTCAAGAAACTAAATGAACTTTTTTGCCATCAACATACAACATGCAAACAGTTTCAAAAGCCAAACAGTGCCCCAAGGTAAAACAAACACACCAGCAGTTGTGTCCTCCTCCCCTTGCTCGTTTCCTTTCTACTCTTAGCTGTGTCCCTGTATTTCTAAACAGCACTTACACACTGAAATCTCTTGGTTCATCAATTTTAGACTCCCTCTTTGCGCATTCTTTTATGGCAGATCAGGTTTCTAGCTCACTTACAACCCTTCCTCCCTCTCTCTGTCCTCCCCAAATAATGACCACTCATATCTTGGTTCAATCAACACTCAGAGTTCTCTTGTTATGACTATAGCCGCTGTAAGATTGTTTCTTGCCATAACAACCTTTTTTTTTTTTTGTATAACTTTTTGTTTATCCTGGAGTTAATAATTGCTTAGGTTTTTGCAGCCCTCCTCTGTGCCTTTCTATATGCTTTCCATGTGGCCAAACCTGCCATATTATTTATCAGCTCCCTTCTCCCACTGGGGACGTTACTCAGTGCCCTCTCCACAGGCCCCTGGCTGCATGGGGGGGGCTGCCATGCCCCTGTGTGACTCTTTCCCAAGACTGTCCTTTGCTTGCTCCTGGGACAGAACCTGTGTTTTCAGATCTCACCACTTTGCCTTTTTGTTTGCTACCCAGTCTTAGGGGCGCTCAGCCTCATAGCATCAAAGGAGCTCTATTCTTACTCTCCTTCAGTTGTTAGTCTGGCTGTGCATTGATTCCTGGGTTTGAAATTATTTTTACTCAGAATTAAAAAGAAATATCTTTGTTGAGACATCTTCACACACACACACAATTCATCCAAAGCATACAATCAATGGCTCACAATATCATCATACTCAGAATTTTGAAAGCTTTTTTCCCCACTGAATTCTGGTTTCCATGTGGCTGTCTGATGTCATTTGGATTTCTGACCCTATGTACAGGACCTCTTCTTCTTCTCTTGGGAAGATCTTCGGTTCTTTTCTTTATCTTTGGTGTACTGAAGTGTCATAGAGGACAGGACTTTGTCCTTTTGTGGCTTGGACATTTGTTCTTATAGGTTAAATGATGTCTCCTCAAAAGACCTGTTCAAGTCCTAACCCCTGGTTCCATGAGTGTGACACTGTTTAGAAATAGGGTCTAGAAGATGTCATTAGTGAAGAGGAGACCAAGGTTCATGAGGATGGGCTCTGTCCAGTGTGACTGGTGTCCATTTGAAGACAAGGAGATTTGGACACAGACAGAGAGACAGCTGGCCACGGGATGGACACAGGGATTGAGTTGTGCCGCCACAAGTCAAGGAACCATGGAACCTGGCCACTCACCAGAAGCCAGGGCAGAGGCTGGAAAGGGGATTCCCCTTAAAAGGGAGCGTGGCCCTGAATTTCGGACTTCTGGCCTCTGGCAGTTGAGACAATGCATTTCTCTCGTTTAAGCAAGCTGGACTATGGTGTCCTGTTACAACCGCCCCACCAACTAGAGGTTTTTGGTACCAAGATTCAGGCAATGGGGAGAGGCTGAAAGAGTTTTGAGACACTTGCTAGAGAAAAACCTAGATTGCCTGGAAGAGCCTGTTGGCAGGAACGTGGATGTTAAATGTGCTTCTGGTGCGGCTTTGGAAGGAAGTGGCGAGCATGTCATTGGAACTCTTTGGAAGGAAATGGCGAGCGTGTCATTGGAACTCTTTGGAAGGAAATGGCGAGCGTGTCATTGGAACTGGAGGAGAGGTATTCCTCCTTACAAAGTGGCAGTGAACTCAGCCGTCAGACGGAGGCAGGACTTGGAAACAATGGACTTGGATATTTAGCCAAGAAGATTTCTAAGCAAAATGTGAAGGATGTGAGCTGGTCTCTCCTTGCTGCTTTCAGTAAAACGTGAGAGGAAGGAGAGCGGACTGAGGTGGAGGCCTTGGTGTCTTTTTTAACCTAATATCTGAGATGGGGCTGCACAACTTCTGCCATATTCTATCAGCCGCTGGACCAGCCCTGGTCAATGGAGGTGGGGTGCACCATGGGTGGGAAAATGCCAGGAATAGGGGCTGCTGGGCCCATGCTGGGCCCTGGGCACACAGCACTTGTTCTGGAGCCCCCCTGCTTCATGTTTTGGTTTGTTGTTCCTGCCAGAGTCTTTCTTTGGCTCTCTGGGCGAGAGGGAAGTAACTGAAGGTTTTGGACACTAGAATTGATGTTGTGTTAGTATTAGGCTTTTCTGGCTGTGACTCGGGGAAATATCTGATCCAGATGGAACCATGTTTTGGGAGAAGGTTAGTTCAGAGTCAACGATTATTTGAGCCACCAGAGAAAGAGATGTTTCCCAGAGCTGGGGATAGGTCCCCAGCCCTTCTGAGGGTTGGGGAGGGGTCTCTGCTGCTATCACAATGGGGCAATGGACGTGGAATGAGAAGCTCCTTCTTGTGTTTCTTTTCCAATTTCACATAAATGGATGGGGTGGGGGACAGGGTGGTCTGAGCCTGAGATGGAATGGAGAAAACCACTGGGTGGAGCTGGGGTTGGGTGACCCCAGGGTTTGGCACGTGGGTGGAGGCATGGGGAGGGGACTTATGTCGGGTGGGGGACCTCTGGCACCACTGGACCCCTGGTCTATGCCAGCATCTGGGGCTGAGTTCTGTTGGGGGAGCAGGGGCAGTAGGCTGGGGGTGGTCTGTGGTGTGGACTTATTTGGTATCTCCTTGGGAGGGCTGGGTGACCCAGGGTTCCAAGGCTGGGGGTTTGGAGGTACTGACATTGGGCCAGATGCTTCCTAGTGTCTGATGGTGACAGTGCAGGGGACGGTATCTTTTGCTCAGAAATAACAGCTCTGCCCTGAGCAGAGGTTTGCCCCTGTCCACGTGGCAGTTGCACGGATTAGCTAGGGGCACCCCTAACTTTGTGAGGGGCTCTTCACTGTCTCCTGGGCTGGAAATGCAGGGCTGTGTGCAGGTGGGGGACGGGAAAAAAGAAGTGGGAGGCCATGGGAGAGAGAAATCTGCCCCCTTTCAGGAACATGCACTAGCCCTGAGAAGCCTCCTGCCCTGTGTCGGACCCCCCACAGGTGCCTCTCCTTGGACGGCTTTTTACTAAATGCGCCTTGGGCACGGCTGCAGGTGCTGGGATTACAGTGCAGCTGCGAGGGACAGAGGCCTTGTACCCGTTCTAGCCTAGGGAGATGAGTGTACATAAGACACGCATGCATGCACACACGCGTGCAACACATACTCACATGCACACACACATACACAGCCTACATTACACACGTGTGTGGCACACCCACAAGCACACACAGCGCACATGTGCACACAGATGTGGGGGCGGGAAGGGCGGGCGGCGGGCTGGCTGGGGCAGTGGCCAAGTAGGAGGGGTGGGCCGAGCTCTCCTCTCTCGGTTTAGGAATCAGGCGACTCATGAGTGTCCCAGCAAAGGCCATTTCTTTTCTCCGTAAAAGGGGGAGGGGGAATTCCTTCATTGATTTCCGCAGCGTCTAGGAATTCGCGCCACCTGCTTCTAAGGGTCCCGCCATGCCGGTGGTGACCTCTGAGGGTGCTGCAGCCCTGCAGGTCCCCGGCGAGCAGGTGAGCTGCAGCGCGCATTTCGCGGGCGCACGGGGGCCGGGCCTGGGGCTCCTGGGGCTCCGCCTTGGAGAGGGCGCTCCTTCCGCCCGTCCCCTGCCCGCACCCTGCTCTCTGGCTGTGCTTCCTTTGTCTCCTTCCTCAGGAAGCAAAGTTTTTGCTCCAACTCACTTTCTGGGCTTTTCTTAAATTAGCCCCTGGCAGGTGAGAGAGCTTGGAGTTTTACAAGACTTCACACTCCCCAAAGGTGGATAATAGGGACTTTTCATCCTTGAGTTTTCTGACAACACCTGCCACCGAGCCATACGTTTGTGAACAAAACCTGGGACATGCAAACGGCTTTCAAGGACATTCTGGGTCTTGGGATCTGTGACAAAAGACGGAAGGTGAATTTCTTAAGAAAAATATCAATTGCACATTTTGGGTACATCAAAGACACGTCGAGGTTTCTTTTTCACGGGAAGAGACTGCGGGGGTGGGGGTGGGGAGGGGGCGCCGGAGGCAGGAAATTGAACACCCCAAGGCATGAAAGTGGGGAGCGGAAGAGGCCAGGAGCCCAGAGAAGAGACTGAAATGAGACGTTGGGGGGTGAGAGACGGTTGCAGGAAGCAGATTTAAGAGAGAAGGCACAGGGTGCTGACCTAGATCAAGGGTGGGTCACCAAGGCCATCCACCCCCCACCCCTACCGCTGACAGCACCTCCCTGGCTAAGGGACACTTTGCTGCAGTGGGTCCTGCTACCCCCCCACCCCTTCCTGGCCAGGTGGCATTGCATCCTTAACTAGAAGAGGGAGCCGTGGCCCAGTGAGAGGGATGCTGAAGGATACGCTGAACCGATAATGGGAGGGGGCTGGTGGTGGCACACCAGCCCCCCCCGCGGCCCCAGTGGGTATATAGAGGGGCAAAGGCAGAGGAGAGAAAGTTAGGGCTCCTTCCACCTGCCTCTCAGAGTCCCCCAGCTGACAAACCCATCGGCCAAAGCTGGGCTCAGAGCAGGGGGTGAGCAAAGGTGGGAGGTGGGGTGGGCAGAAATGGCTAAGACTGCACCCAGGAGGAGCTTGGCAGTTGCTGAGACAAGACCATGGGGCCTGTGGCTGGAGTGGGCTGACCCGTAGCCTTTGGGGCAGGGGCTGACTTAGAGGTGGGGGAGCTGGGCTGGGCCTCCCAAATCAGTGTTTCATACCTGGTTTAGGGAATTCCCAGTAACTTTATCTGCCAGTGCTCATCGCTCAGACTTTGGGCAAGGAACGGTCATTGGTTCTATGTCTGGCTGTCTTAGTTCCAGTTTCCCACCACACATGTGTGCTGACTTGGGAACATAAAGGTTTTCTTTTTTGTACTGCTCATCCCTGCAAAATGATGGCTCAGGCCGCTTCCTGGGAGTGACCTCAAGCGTCTGCGTGCACTCTCTCCCTGTCATGGTGTTAGGAGAGGACTCTTATTCCTCTCTGTTTTTTTTTCACCCTGGCCTGAAACCAGGTCCCGCTGATGCAAAATCCATCCACCTGGGCCACAGAGTCTCAAGGGGTCCACGCATCCTCCCACTCCCCTCCAGAGCTGCAAAGCCCGGGGGACCCCTCAGTAGTTCCTTGCCCCACCCAGTACATAACAGGAGAAGTCCCGTTCTTAAGAAAGGTCTGGTAAATTGCTCTGAGCTGGAGCCTTTCTCTCCTTCCTCATGTCGAGCAGAGATGGCCCAGGCTTATAAAGGCAGACTGCTGACAGGCCGCTACAGGGAGTCTGCAGATCTCCTGCCCACCCCGCCCCCCACTGCGCTTGGCTTTCACTGGCTCCCAAATGCTCCCCCCCTCCCCACCACGTTGCCTCTCCCCAGTCCACACTCAGCTTGTGGCCACGGAGAGCTCTGGGAACCGTAGATCCTTCCACCTTCCCTGTGGGACGCTTCCACCAGCTTGCTGTCAGCACACGTCCTCAAGGCTTCTTCCTGGCTAAAGAGCATCTTCCACGTTGGCTGGCCTCCCTCCGCCTCATCCTCCAGCCCCCCAACCCCTTGGTTTGTGGAGCTCCCACCTGAGCTCCCACCTGTATAGCGCCTCCTCTCCCAATCTGCTAGTCTCGGACCCCTTCTCTCAGTCCCCCTCCCCCGGG
>PVIY010043126.1:0-20508 GCA_004026745.1 Myrmecophaga tridactyla
ATTAATTCACAAATTCTGACTACTAAAAATAAGCCCCCAGCTCAGCTGAACCTGGTCAAAGCCGAGGTTGCCGATTTTTTGTCCCAGCACTGAGGGGGCAGGGCTGACGGAAAAAGAAAAAAGAGGTTTTTTGGGTCGGATAACACATAATACTTGAAAGGGTCTGGGCCCTGAAGGAAAGGAGGGGGCACATAGGATCTGAAGGTACGCAAAGCAACATACCAACTTAAACTCTTGATTGGCAAACCTGAGGAATGGAGGTCCTGCTCTGAGAAGGATTTTTCTCTTTCTTTTTGTGGCTGTGTTTCTACAAAGGCCTAACTGCCTTTGGATACAGCGGCAGGGCTTCTCAGGCTGCAACTGCCCCAGGCATATGCAGAAACAAACTTGTTTGAGAGCTTCTCTGGAGCCTGTGCCTCCCCCAAGAGAAAGGTGGGGCCCAGCTCATATGGATTCCCTCCCTCAGGAATTCAGACCCCCGAGTTTGGAAAATTGAAATGATTAAAGCCAGCCTACAACCTCTCCTCTGTCTCCACTACATCCACAGCAGCAAGAGTCTGGCAGAGTTAAAGGTACTGCATCATGTTATGCTGGTGGGACCCACAGGCAGACGAGCACCACATACTGGGCAGGATAGGAAAAGCACAGAGTCCAGAGGCTTCAAAGTCTTTCAACCTGCTGGGTCTCACCCACAAGGAAAAATGGCACAGGCGACTTTCCTCCTGACAGGAGGCCAGTTTGGTCTGGGAAAATCTGTCTGGGGTCTATAATACCTAAGTAGACCCTCCTAAGGGTAGGGGGGAAGGCCCATAAGGCAGGGCAAGAAACAAGAAAATAAGAACTGAAAAATTCTCCTCTGTTAAACAAAACCTAAGCTAGTGGTCCAGAATTAGCTGAACTGAATGTCAAAGAGCAGATAGACAACAAAGTCATCCAGCAAGAAAATCCTAGCTAAAAGAAGTGAAAACAATCTCCAGAATAAACTAATTAAGGTAATTAAATGCCTAGACGCCAGCAAAAAATAACAAATCACACTAGGAAAATTGAAGATATGGCCCAGTTAAAGGAACAAACCAACAATTCAAATGAGATACAGGAGTTGAAACAACTAATTCATAATGTTCGAACAGACATGGAAAACCTCATCAAAAATCAAATCAATGAATTGAGGGAGGATATAAAGAAGGCAAGGAATGAACAAAAAGAAGAAATTAAAAGTCTGAAAAAACAAATTGCAGAACTTATGGGAATAAAAGCCACAGTAAAATAGATGAAAAAAAACAATGGAAACCTACGATGTCAGATTTCAAGAGGCAGAAGATAGGATTAGTGAATTGGAGGACAGAACATCTGAAATTCGGCAAGAAAAAGAAAATATAGGGAAAAGAATGGAAAAATATGAGCAGGGACTCAGGGAATTGAATGACAACATGAAGCACACGAATATACATGTTGTGGTTGTCCCAGAAGGAGAAGAGAAGGGAAAAGGAGGAGAAAAACTAATGGAGGAAATTATCACTGAAAAGTTCCCAACTCTTAAGAAAGACTTAAAATTACAGATCCAAGAAGTGCAGTGTACCCCAAAGAGAATAGTTCCAAATAGACATACCCCAAGACACTTACTAATCAGAATGTCAGAGGTCAAAGAGAAAGAGAGAATCTTGAAAGCAGCAAGAGAAAAAGCAATCCATCATATACAAGGGAAGCCCAATAAGACTATGTGTAGATTTCTCAGCAGAAACCATGGAGGCAAGAAGACAGTGGGATGATATATTTAAATTACTAAAAGAGAAAAACTGCCAACCAAGAATTCTAAATCCAGCAAAATTTTCCTTCAAAAATGAGGGAGAAGTTAAAACATTTTCAGACAAAAAATCACTGAGAGAATTTGTGACCCAGAGACTGGCTCTTCAAGAAATACTAAAGGGAGCACTAGAGGCAGATACAAAAAGACAGGAGAGGAGGTGTGGAGAAGAGTGTAGAAATGTAGACTATCAGTAAAAGTAGAAGAAGAAAAATTAGATATGACATATAAAATCCAAAAGGCAAAATGGTAGAAGAAAGTACTACCCATAAAGTAATAATATTAAATGCTAATGGATTAAGCTCCCCAATCAAAAGATACAGACTGGCAGAATGGATTAAAAAAATAGGACCCATCTATATACTGTCTACAGGAAACACATCTTAGACCCAAGGATAAACATAGGTTGAAGGTGAAAAGTTGGGAAAAGATATTTCATGCAAATAACAATCAGAAAAGAGCAGGAATAGCTATACTAATATCCAACAAATTAGACTTCAAATATAAAACAGTTAAAAGAGACAAAGAAGGACACTATGTATTAATAAAAGGAACAATTCAACAAGAAGACATAACAATCATAAATATTTATGCACTGAGCCAGATGCTCCAAAATACATGAGGCAAACACTGAAAAGAGAAATAGACACATCTACCATAATAGTTGGGAGACTTCAATTCCCCACTCTCATCAATGGACAGAATATCTAGACAGAGGATCAATAAAGAGACAGAATTTGAATAATACAATACATGAGCTAGACTTAGCAGACATTTATAGAACATTACACCCCACAACAGCAGGATATACCTTTTTCTCAAGTGCTCATGGATCATTCTCAAAGATAGACCATATGCTGGGTCACAAAGCAAGTCTCAATAAATTTAAAAAGATTGAAATCATACAAAACACTTTCTTAGATCATAAAGGAATGAAGTTGGCAATCGATAATAGACAGAGTGCCAGAAAATTCACAAATATGTGTAGGCTCAACAACACACTCTTAAACAACCAGTGGATCGAGGTAGAAATTACAAGAGAAATCAGTAAATATCTTGAGGAAAATGAAAATGAAAACACAACATATCAAAATGTATTGGATGCAGCAAAGGCAGTGCTAAGAGGGAAATTTATTGCCATGAATGCCTATATCAAAAGCCAATGCATTTCTGGTATATTGCATTCTGGCAGCTCTAGCAAATTGAAACACATCACATTAGCACAATGAAGGGAAAAACCCCACAGGATGATCTCGATGCAGAAAAGCCATTTGACAAAATGCAACGGAGTTTCTTGATAAAAATTCTTGGAACACTAGAAATAGAAGGAAAATTCCTCAGCACAATAAGGGCACATAGGAAAAACCCAAAGCTAACATCCTACTTGATAGTGAAAGACTAAAAGCTTTCCCTGTAAGTGCAGAAACAAACCAGGATGTCCACTGTCATCACTGCTATTCAACACTGTACTAGAAGTTCTTCACAGAGCAATTAGGCAAGAAAAAGAAATAAAAGACATACAAATGGAGAGGAAGAAGTAAAAATGTCCCTATTTTCAGATGATATGGTCTTATATACAGAAAATCCTGAAAAATTCACAACAAAACTCCTAGAGCTAATAAATGAATTCAGCAAAGTGGCAGGGTATAAGATCAACACTCAAATCTCAGTAATGTTTCTATACAGAAGCATTAAACAACCCAAAGAAGAAATCAGGAAAAGAAATTCCATTCATAAGGGCAACTAAAAGAATCAAATATCTGGGAATAAATCTAACCAAGGAAGGAAATGACTTGTATACAGAAAATTACAAAACATTGCTAAAATACATTAAAGAAGATGTAAATAAATGGAAATTATATGTTCATGGATTTGAAGACTAGATATAATTAAGATATCAATACTATCCAAAGTAATATATAGATTCAATGCATTCTCAATGAAAAGTCCAATAACCCTCTTTACAGAAATGGAAAAGCAAATCATCAAATTTATATGGAATGGCAAGGAAACTTGAATAAACAAATCCATCTTGAAAAGGAAGAATGAAGTTGGAAGACTCACAGTTCCCGATCTTAAAACTTATTACAAAGCCATGTTAATCAAAACAGTATGGTACTGACACAAGAACAGCAATATAGATGAATGGAATAGATTCATCAATTCCAACATGTTATATATATATATAAATATATAAATGTACACTAATTTTATTTATATATAGATAATGCATCAAATTACCTTAATATAACAGTTAGAACTATCCAACTCTTAGAAGAAGATGTAAGGAAGCATTTTCAGGACCTTGTGCTAAGCACTGGTTTCTTAGATTTTACACCTAAAGCAAACAACAAAAGAAAAAAATAGCTAAATGGAGCCTAAATAAAATTCAAAACTTTTTATCATGAAAGTAAAAAGACAATCTATGCAATGAGAAAAAATATTTGGAAACAACATATATGATAAAGTTTTAACATCCAGAATATACAAAGAAATCCTTCAGTTAACAACAAAAATATAAACAACCCAATTTAAAAATGGACAAAAGATGTGAACAGACATCTCTCCAAAGAAGACATGCAAATGGCCAGAAATTACATGAAAAGAAGCTCAACATTGGGCGGGCCACGGTGGCTCAGCAGTTAAGAACGCTTGCCTGCTGTGCCCGAGGACCCGGGTTTGATTCCTGGTGCCTGCCCATGTAAAAAAAAAAACAAAAACAAAACAAAACAAAAAAAAAGAAGCTCAACATCATTAGCCATCAGGGAAATGCAAATCAAAACCACAATAAAATACCATTTCACACCCATTAGAATGGCTACTATTTAAAAAATGGAAAATAAGAAGTGGTTGGAGAGGAACACTAATTCATTGCTGATGGCAATGCAAAATGGTGCAGCTGCTATGGAAGACAGTTTGGCAGCTCCTCAGAAAGCTAATTATAGAAATACCATATGACCCATCCATCCCACTACTATATATCCAAAATAGTTGAAAGCAAGAACTTGAACAGATATTTGCACAAGAACTTTATAGAGGCATTATTCACAAAGCCAAAAGATGAAAGCAACTCAAGTGTCCATCAACCAATAAATGGATAAATAAAATGTGGCATATACATACAATGGAATATTATACAGCCATAAAAAGAAATGAAGTCACAATACATGTGACAACATGGGTAAATCTTGAAGACATCATGTCGAGTGAAATAAGCCAGACACAAAGAAGCCAGAACAAATATTGTATGATCTTACTTATTTGAAACAATTAGAATAAGCAAACTCTTAGAGTCGTAATCTAGAATATAAATTACCGGGGGTAGGGAATGGGAAGTTAAGGCTTAAAATGTATAGGGCACCTATTTGGAATGATGGAAATGTTTTGGTAATGGATGGTAGTGATGGTAGCACAACATTGTGAATGAAATTAATAGCGCTGAAATACATATTGAATATGATTAAAAGGGGAAGTTTTAGATTGTATATGTGGTTACAGAATAAAAGTTTTTTAAAAATCCATGGCACTACACAAGTTAAACCATGAACTTTAATTAATAGTACAAGTATAAAAATATGCTATCATTAATTGTAACAAATGTTCTACATCGGTGCAAAGTGTTGGGGGCTGGGGTAGGGGGTGGGAATCCTGTATTTTATGTATCAATGTTCTGTAAATGCACAACTTCTCTAATAGTAAAAAAATAAAAACAAACAGCAAAGAAAGGTAATGGAGCACTGATACATGCTATTATGTGGATGAGCCTCAAAAATATTATCCTAAGTGAAAGAGTCAGACTCGAAATGTCACATAGTGCATGATTCTATTTATATGAAATATCCAGAATAGGTAAAGCCACAGAGATAGAAGCTAGTGGTTGCAGGGACTGGGGGAGATTATTGGAAGTGATTACAAATGTGTCTCCCTTTTGGGTGATGAAAAATTGTTTGAACTAGATAGATATGGTGGATGCACATCGTTGTGAATTTACACAATGCCACTGAATTGCACAATTTAAAATGGTTAATTTTGTTTTATGTTAATTTCACCTCAATAAAAATATGAGAAATAGTAATATAAATGTAATTAGCTTTTTAAAATTACAAATGTAGTACATATTCATAGCTAAAGAAAAAAATGAAAAGAATGGAGGAAAAAGTGAACAATGAAATCCTTCCATCCCTAAACCCCTCACCCCCAACCTAATGGGCCCATGTAAAACTCCTCAAGTTTTGATGGCCTGGAGTTCCATCCTGGCAGGCTACCCTAGTGTATTAGCTAGAGTTCTCTAAGAAGCAGAATCAGCAGGAGATATCTGTCAATGTAAAATTTATAAAAGTGTCTCATGTAGAGTCCAGGGTCTGTAGGGCAGGCCACAAGCTCATGACTCCAATGAAGGTCCGCAATGAACTCTCAGGAGAGGCTGGCTGGGCAACCATGGGAATGTAAGAGTCCAAGATCTGTAGGAGCTGGCAACTCCAATGAAGGGTCTGGTGAACTCCACAAGAGAGGCTCACTGGCTAAAACAGGAAGAATGACTCTTCTGAATCCTCCTTAAAAACCTTCCAATGATTAGATTAAGCATCACTCAATGCAGAAGAAATTTCCTTTAGCTGATTGCAGCTGCGGATGCAACCAACATGATCATGATTTAAGTCCATGAAATGTCCTTATAGCAACAGACAGTCCAGCACTTGCCCGACCAGACCACCGAGCACCACCACCTGGCCAAGTTGACACATGAACCTGACCTTGACACTTAGTCTTTAGGAGGGCTTTGCTTGTGGCCAGTTACTTGCCTTAAGTTGGAGTGGGAGTTAGACATCACTCCTTTCCCCAACCACATTCTTCTAGGAAACCTTCACTCTGATCTCAGTCCCTTTCTCTTTATAGAATCTGAAGGAGAATGATGGGTTCAAGGTTAAAAGCTGATCCAGCCACTTCCTAGCAAATTATGTAGCAATGTCTGTACACCTCTCTTTTGGACGTCGGGAATTTGTCACTTATATTCTTTTGGTTTTGCTGTTGGATAGTCCCATGGTTTTTGTTTTGTTTAATTCTGGTAACAGATACAACCTAAACTTTCCCATTTTAACCACTTTCAAATACACAGTTCAGTGGTGTCACAGTCATCACACTGTACCACCATTACCACCATCCATTATCAAAACTCCTTCATTACCCCAAACAGAAATTCCATACCAGTTATGTATTAATTCCCATTTTCCACCCCAACCTGACCTTCGCAACTTGCATTCTAGTTTCTGGATTTATGAATTTGCATATCCTAATTATTTCAAGTAAGTAAGATCTCACAATATTGGTCCTTTTGTGTCTGGCTTATTTCACTTTACATGATATCTTTAAGGTGCATCCATCACTTATATTATTGATTTTGGGCTTCAGCTGAAATTACTTGTCTAGTGTCCAGTCTTCTAAATCTGGCTAGCACTTCCAGCACAATTTGAATAACAATGGTGAAAATGGGCACCCTTAACTTGTTTCTGATTTTGGAGGGAAATCTTTCAGTATGATGTTAGTTGGGTGTTTCTCATGTTGAGGAAATTTCTATTTCTAGTTTTCTGAGTGTTTTTATCAAGAAGATGTGCTGGATTTTGTCAATGCTTTTTCTGCCTCAATTGAGGTAATCTTGTGGATTTTTAACTTCATTCTATTTATGTGGTTTATTACATTAATTGATTTCCTTATGTTGAACCACCCTTGCATTCCTGAGATAAATCCAACTTGATCATGACATATAACTCTTTTTTTTTCTTTTTTCTTTTTCATGGGCAGGTACTGGGAATCGAACCTGGGTCTCCAGCATGGCAGTGAGAAATCTGCCACTGAGCCACCATTGCACGGCCCTATATAACTCTTTTAATGCTTGTTGTATTTGGTGTGCTAGTATTTTGTGAGGAGTTTTGCATCTATATTCATAAGGAATGTTGGTCTGTAATTTTCTTTTCTTGTGATATCTCAATTAGGTTTTGGTAATAAGGAGATGCTGGCTTCATAGAACAAGCTAGGAAGTGTTCCCAGGTCTCTCTCTCTTTTTTATTTTGGAGGAGTCTGAGCGGGATTGGTTTCAAGGTTTCTTAGAATGTTTGTTAAAATTTACCAGTAAAGCCATCTGGAACTGGTCTTTTCTTCTCTTTGGAGGTCTTTGATTACTTATTCCATCTTTTGCTGTTACTTGTCTGTTGAGGTCTTCTATTTATTCTTGATTCAGAGTAGGTAATTTCTGTGTTTCCTAGGAATTTGCCCATTTCATGTAGGTTGTCTGATTTATTGGTGTACAATTGTTCATAGTATTCTCGTATGATCCTTTTTATTTCTATGGAGTTGGTTGTAATGTCCCACCTTTCATTTCTGATTTTACTTATATGTGTCTGCTTTCTTTTTATTTCTTTGTCAGTGTAGCTTAAGATTTTTCAATTTATTATCTTTTCAGAGAATTAACTTTTGGGTTTTTTGATACTCTGTTATTCTCTATTTCATTTGTTACTTCTTTATTCTTTATTTCCTTCTGCTAACTTTGGGTTTAGTTGCTCTTACTTTGCTAGTTCCTTCAGGTGAGAGGCTAGGTCACTGATTTGCAGTGTTTCCACATGCTTTTTGATGTTTTAATATTTTTAAAACATAGTTTAAATAGTTGCAAAGAATGTAATTTCTCCCATCTCACAGATATTAATATCTTCAAATACAATTTTTGGATTACCAATTTAAATGTGTCAGATGGAACGTAAGTACCTCAGTGATTTGATACCCACCATTATCCATTTACAAACTCCATTTATAAAATAGTGAACAAACTCTTTAACTCAAATTTTGATTTATTCCTTTTTCTCTTTCAACTTGTATTTCTGCTGCACAGCCCCTACAGAATATTATCAAAATATAATATATACTTGAAGATCTTTTATTGGTCCCTGTGATGGTGATCAACTTGACTAGGTTATGGTGCCCAATTGTTTGGCCAAGCAAGGACAACCCTGATTGTTTCTGTCAGGGTATTTTGTAGATGGATATTTCATTAGTAGTCAGTTGATTGCATCTACAGATGGTTGCATCTACAACTAACAAAGGACATTGCCTTACTTCATCCAGCCAGTTGAAGGCCTTAAAGCCAGAATAGAGGATTTCAGAAGTCAGAAAGAATATCTTGCCTGTTCTGTTTCTCTGGAGAACCCTAACACAATCTTCATAAGCAACAAAATTATGTATAGAAATTTAAGCATTTTTTATTTTCTGTGATCATGAGATCATAAGCTTTAAATTTTCTTTATTTTGGATTCCTACTGTTATATTGATCAATATAACTAAACAGTATACTAAACAGCAAATGCATTATACATTTTTATAATTATTAAACATAAAAAGTTATTTTAACAGAAATATATATCTTAATGAAGTAGATGGTTTTTGAGGTAAAATCAATTTATAATTTTAGTAATAAACATTACTTACTGCTAGAACAAGACAGGCTTTGGCATCAAGTCTATCTCTATTCTTGATGTTTAAAGATTTATGCCCTGTGGAAAGCTACTAAGCAATGAAAAAGAAATAAACTATTGATACACATGAGAACTTGCATGATTTCACAGGCATCATGCTGAGTGAAAAAAGACAATCTCAAAAAGTCACATCCTGTATGATTTCATTTATATAATTTTGGGGGGTGGTGGGAGGTGCATGGTTCAGTAATTGAACCCAGGTTTACTGCATGGAAGGCGAGCATTCTACCACTGAACCACCCATTTACATAATATTCTTCAAATGACAAAATTATAGAGATGGAGAAAAAATTAGTTATTGCCGAGGGTTAAGGATGGTGGGGGTGGGTAAGTTGCTTGAGGGAGATCTTTGTGGTGATGCAATAGTCCTATATGGTGGTGGCAGTGGTTCTTATAGTAATCTACACACATGAGAAAATCACACAAGCACATTGTATCGCTGTCAGTTTCCTGAGTTTTCTCCTTCAACTTGTCTTTCTTTCTCTTCTACATGGGATCTCTCTATATCTTTGCAACTTTATAAGACTCTATCATTATTTCCAATTAAAAAGTTAAAAAGAGGGCCACGGTGGCTCAGCAGGCAAGAATGCTTCCATTTCTCCTTCTGTTTGGTGCCCCAGCCCACACCCCTCCACACCCAGCAGGGGCAGTGCACATTAGTAAGATTGAAGGCAGTGGCAGGTCTGCCTTCCTTCTATAAAGTGGGAGAGGGCGATTCCAAAGGAGGGAGGGGAGCTGAAAACCAACCTGATGCCTCAAGCACACCAGTCCTTGGGCAAATGAATTTTAGAAAAGAGATCAAGTAGCAGTTGAAGATCTGGGAAGTGTTCCTCTTAAAACAATCCTTCTAATTCATGTGCCTTCAAATCCTTTGGAAAGTCTTGAAGCCAGGCTCCTTCCCACCCCCAATTTTCTCTCCCCTCCCTACTCCCTACCTTCACCCCCAGAAGTGGGTAACCCCAATTGAAGATGCTGTCAGCTCTGTTTTTACAGCTGAGAAAACCAAGGCTCACAGCAATTAAGTAATTTGCCCAAGACCACCAGTGCAGCCACTGGTTGTGACTAGAACTAAAGGGGACTAAATTCAAAGTTCACTTTGTTCCAATGACACTGTCCTGTGGAAACAATACCTGTGTGTTTTCCTTAGAATCCTATGGGTAAGTGCAAAAATACCTACTCATGGACATCAGACATTGTTTTCTGGGTTACAATTGCTGATGATGTTAATACTAACTGCTGAGCGGACTGGTGCTGGAAACTATTAACTGTATAAAATTGCAAGAAAACATCGTTAATTTTCTTTTCCTCCCCCACACCTCTGAGAAATCAATCCTCAGTTGTCACAGGATTACTGCACAGTGGCCAGCAGGTGGCACCATCAACCCATAGCTGTCTTCCTATGGCTCTGAATTTGGGGAGAATTCCATTTTGTAGTCAGCTATAGATGAAGGTGAAAGTTGGCAGTCATTTTTCCTCCTCTCTGACTGGCCTCCCCTGTGTTCTCAGCTCAAAGGATCAATATCTGGCTATAACTGATTTTGTTTCCTTGATTTTAACGTCCTTGATGCCAAAGAGTAAGATTTTAGCCTATAGTTTTGGCCAAGAGTAGTTGAATAATAAATATATTATTGAAGAAGTCATTTACTGGGTGCTTACTGTACCCATCAAGCACTTTGCTTGGATCAGCCCATTCAATCCTTCTAATAAAACAAGGAGGGAGGTTCTGTTTTGGTATCCATAGTTCAAGACTCCAGTATCTGGATTCTATTTTAATTGTTTGGCTCTTGAACTAGCCAACCACTATTTTTTGAATCATTCATGAACTATTACATCAACATCTCATCAAGATATTATTATTTAAAAGCCATTATTGGATAGTGTAGCCAATTCTCAGCAACTATAACAAGATGTGATAAGTCAAATCATTCAAATATTATACATATTATTTTCATGTGTAAATATAGGCAAATGATATTTGTGTGTGTATGTGTGTGGGTGTGTCACAGGCAAGGCCACTGGGTACCAATACTAGCCCATTCACCGGGTGCCACACCAGCTCCAGCCTTTAAGATGATATGGATATGGCTTTTCGCACATAAAATAATATTACCCCAAATATCACTACATGGCACAAAGATTTCCAAGCCCACGTCAACAGTTCATTTAGAATCTTTAAATCAATTCAGGATTACCTGGCTAAACCCCTCACTATGAAGATGAAGAGAGCGTTACCTAAAGAAGTGGCTATTTACATTAGGTACACGGTAGTTCCTTCCACATGAGCTGCTCTGCTTTTGGGTATTTGGGGAAAAAAATCCAAATACACAGGTTTAATTTCCTTGTCTGCTCAAGGAAATACCATGCTGTGGGTTGGCTTAAACAATGAGAATTTTTTTTACTTAAGGTTTTGAGGCTAAAAGAAAGTCAAAATCAAGGTGTCATGAAGGTAATGCGTTCTTCCTGGAAACTGGCACTCTGGTGCTGGCTGCTGGTGATTCTTGGTGCTTGGTTCCTCTGTCACATGACAATGCACATGGCAGCTTCTCCTGACCTCTCCATTCTCTTCTTGTTTCTGCTGACCTACAGCCTCTTGCTCCCCATAGCTCACTCTCTGTCTGAATTTTATTCTGCTTTCAAAGGACTCTGGGATTAGGATTAAGACCCCTTCTGATTGAGTTGAACCATCAAAAGGTCCTACTTACATGGGGTCACACCCACAGGAATGGATTGTGTTTAAGAACCTGTTTTTCTGGGGTACATAACTCCAAACCACCCCTCATGGCTTCTCGTTTATTTCTTATCGAATGTTATCTTCTTGAATTGTGCTTCATAACTAGGTCTTAATTTTTTAATATTAAATCTGTCATCTAACTAATGTGCTGTTTATTAAATTTTGTGCTATTTACAAATTTGTCTATGTTCTCTTCTGTGATTTTAATAAAAATGTTGAGTGGCCTAGTTTGAGGGCAGAGCTTACTGATCATGTACAAATTCCATTAAAGGTCACTCTGATTCATTAAACCCAGGACATATATAATTCATGTAAAAAGAAAATGCAGGGCCCCTAGTTTAAAAATTATTAAAAATTTCAAGATGGCAACAGCAGAGCTTTAAACCAAGCATGGGGCCTTCCAAATGCTGGGTTCTGTGTGATTGCAGGGGTCACACATCCATGAATTAGAATCTGATTAAATCTCTTTGATTTCAGATATTTGATCTGCTATAAATTGATTCATCTCAACTATATTGGAATTGCTTCTGGCTGTGAGCAACAGAAAACCCAACAAACAAGTAAGATTCTGTTTTTTTCCACGTAATAAGAGAATCTAGAGATAAATCCAGGCTTCTTCTCTCTTCTTTTCCCATTCTCTTTAGCAACCAAATTTTATTCTCCTGACATAAGAGAGCTGTACAAAATCAAATCATCATATCTTCATCCCGTGAGGAAAGAATGAGGAGTGACAAATGGCAAAGAACCAAAGGCTTCTCCTCTAAAGTATTTGCCTTTTTATTCAGATACTTCCCTGGGAGGTTTCTGCCTACATCTCATTGGCTCAAACTGTCATGAGCTTCACCTGGCTGCAAGGGACGCTTGGCATTGTACTGTTCCACTTTCCAGCACCTCGAGTAGAGAAAGGAAAGGGAGAAAGGGGTTGAAATGAGTGTGGCATTTCAATGATCTATTGCTGCAAAACAAACTGCTCCAAAACTTACAAACATTTTGTTATATCCCTTGACTTTGGGGGTCAGACAGTTGGGCAAAGCTCAGCTGGACAATAGTTTTGTTCCTGTATGGTATTGATGGGGGTTTCTTGGTAGCTGGATCTTTTCAGAGAGTCTGAAACAGCTTTGCTCATGTATCCAGGACCTTGGTGTTGATGGCTGGGAGGCTGAGTTCAGGTAGGAGTGTCATCTGTTATCCTACTTGTGGGCATTCCAGCATGGTGGTCTCAGGTGCTCAGACTTCTTACATGGAGCACCAGGCTCCCAGAGAGTGTTCCAGAATCAGTGTAGAAGTTGCATAGCCTTTCATGACCTGCTTTTGGAATCACAAGAATCAAAGCAATCACAAATCTGCTTAGATCCAAAGAGAAGAGCTAAAGACCCTGTAGTGTTCTGGAGGCTGACGCTAGGACACTACAGGGTCTTTATTGTCTTGTGAGGACAAATTGTGAAAACTTCAAAAATGTTGCAAGCCAGTTGTTAAACACAGCCATCCTTGACATTGTGGGAGTATTTACACCATAGAAATTGGCAAATGCTACAGATCAGGACTTTTCCCATCGTAAAGCCAATTGTTAAAAATTTACCAGCAGGACATTGTATAGAGGAAAGGTATAAAGAAATTTTCAACCGTGTCTTAAGCCTGCTACTGTAAGTCAACCTCAGTATCCTCCAGATAAACTTTCTTTGGTCAAGATCACGTTCCTCTGTTTGATCTACAAGGATATCATGGGAGTTCTGACCAAATGTTTCCTGTATATACAACTCACTGGTCTAGTAACTCTGCACAAAAACAAAACTGTTTTGGCTCAACTTGTTCTAAATGAACCAAGGCTAGCTCCTAGCATCACTATTTTCTTTTCCAAGTGCTCAAACTATCAGCTTAGTTATTTATTCTAGAATCTTTTCCCCAAGGATTATTAAGGTTCCTGCTTTGTCATTTCTGGAAGCCTCCTTTTACTGAAAATTGGGACAAGCTACATGCAACCACCAGAAACACTGGGCGCAAAAGCGGATTCTCCAATGAATTGAATCCAAAGACACATTAAAACAAGTATACTCCATGATCAAGTGCGGTTTATATCAGGCATGCAAGGGTGGTTCAATACAAGAAAATCAATCCATGTAATACAACACATTAACAAATTGAACAGGAAAAAATCACATGAGCATCTCAATTGATGCTGAAAAAAGTTAGATAAAAATTCAGCAACCTTTTCTGATAAAAACACTTCAAAAGGTAAGAATCAAAGGAAACTCCTCAATATGAGGAAGGGCATATATGAAAAAACCCACGGCCAGCATCAAACTTAATGGTGAGAGACTAAAAGCTTTCCCCCTCAGATCAGGAATGAGGCATTCATCATTGTACTAGAAGTTCTACCTAGAGCAATCAGGCAGGAAAAAGAAATAAAAAGCATCTAAATCAGGAAGAAGTAAAACTTTTATTATTTGCAGATGACATGATCCTATACTTGGAAAATCCTGAGAAATATACAACAAAGCTACTTAAGCTAATAAACAAATTCAGCAAAGTGGCGGGATGTAAGATTAATGTGCAAAAGTCAATGACGTTTCTATACACAAGTAATGACCTAACTGAGGAGACAATTAAATTCCATTCAAAATAGCAACTAAAATAAATCAAGTATTTAGGAATGAACTTAACCAGGGATGTAAAGGACCTGTATACAGAAAACTACAAAACCTTGCTAACAGAAATCAAAGGAGATCTAAATAGGTAGAAAGACATTCCGTGCTCATTAAATAGGAAGGTTTAATGTCATTGTATTAGTTTGTTAAGCTGCCAGAATGCAATATACTCGAAATGGAACAGCTGGTAGAAAGGGAATTTATAAGTTACAAGTTTACAGTTCTCAGCCTATGAAAATGTCCAAACTAAGGCATCCAGGGAAAGATACCTCAACTCAAGGAAGACCGATGAGTCTGGAGTACCTCTCAGCTGGGAGGGCATGTCACTGGCATCTGCTGGGGTCTTTGGCTTCCTGTTTCAAACAGCTTTCAGCCTCTGTTCCTGTGAAGGTTCATCACTTGGTGTCTGTGGGCCTTCACTCAGCTGCTCCGGGACAGAACTCTGGGTTTCATCTCTTATCTTAGCATCTGCCAGGGCTGGAGAGTTCTTCTTTTAAGGTTCTGGCTATTTCTGTGAGTCCTTGCTCAGCAACTGGGCTATTTCTGTCCCGATCTCCAAACGTCAACATTGGCTCTATCAGCTCTGAAGCAGCTGCCTTTCAAGCATCTGCGTCTGCTCTGCCTGTCAGCTCTAAGCACTCTCCAAAATGTTTCCTCTTTTAAAGGACTCCAGTAGTTACTAGTCAAGACCCTCCTGGAATGGGTGGAGTCACATGTCCAACTAATCAAAAGGTCACACCCGCAATTGGGTGCACCACGTCTCCCTGGAGATAATCTGATAAAAAATTTCCACCCCACGGTGTTCAATCAAGATTAAAAGAAATGGTTGCCCCCACAAGATAAGACCAGGATTGAAACAGGGTTTTTCTGGGTATATAATAGATTCAAACTGGCATAGTTGTTAAGATGTCAGTTCTACCCAAATTGATCTATAGATTCAATGCAATAACAATCAAAATTCCAACAATCTATGTGGAAGACTTGGAAAAGCTAGTAATCAAATTTATTTGGAAGGGAGAGAGACCTTGAATAGCCAAAAATATTCTAAAAAAGAAGAACAAAGTGGGAGGACTAACATTTCCTGATTTTAAAGTTTATTATAAAGCCACAGTGGTCAAAATAGCATGGTGCTGGCACAAAATAGATGTATTGATCAATGGAATCAAATTGAGAGTGAAGAAATAGACCACCAAATCTATGGTCAATTGATCTTTTACAAGACCCCCAAATCCCAAAAGACAGAACAGTCTTTTTAAGACATGGGTCTAGGAGAACTGGATATCAATAGCCAAAAGAATGAAAGAGGATACCCACCTTATACCCTATACGAAAACTAATTCAAAGTGGATCAAAGACCTAAATATAAGAGCCAGTACCATAAAAGAAGAAAATATAGGGAAAAATCTTCAAGACTTAGTTATAGGCCATAGCTTCTTAAAGTTTATACCCAAAGCACAAGCTACAAAAGAAAAAATAGGTAAATGGAACTCCTCAAAAGCAATTGTTTCTGTACCTCAAAGAATCTTGTCAAAAGATTCTTTGACATTGGTTGGGCAGCCAACCCAATGGGAGAAATTATTTGGGAGCCACATATCAGATAAGGGTTTAATATCCAGTATATATAAAGAATTGATACAACTCAACAACAAAAGAACAAACAATCCAATGATAAAATGGGCAAAGATATGAATAGACGTTTTTCCAAAGGGCAAATACAAGTGGGTAAGAAACACAGGAAGAACTTTTCATCTTCATACCTATAAGGGAAATGCAAATCAAAAACTACAGTATCACCTCACACCTGTAAGATTGGCTGCTATTAAACAAACAGGAAACTACAAAAGTTGGAGAGGATGTGGAGAAATTGGATCACTTATGCACTGCTGGTGGGAATGTATAATGGAGCAGCTGCTATGGAAGACAGCTGGTAGTTCCTCGGAGAACTAAACATTGAATTGCCCTACGACCCGGCAATACCACTACTTGGTATAAACCCAGAAGAGATGAAAGCAGTGACACAGACAGACATTTGCACATCAGTGTTCATCGTGGCATTGTTCACAATCACCAAAAGACGGAAATAATCGAAGAACCCACCAACAGATGAGTGTATTTACAAAATGTGGTATGTATACACATGATGGATATTATGCAGCAGTAAGATGAAATGATGTCCTGAAGCATATGACAATATAGTAAACCTTGAGGACATAATGCTGAGTGAAATAAGCCAGACACAAAAGGTTAAATACTGTATGATTTTTTTAATATGTCCCTGGTAAAAGTAAACTTAAAGCCTTATAGTATAGAATACGGGGAACCTACAGATACGCAGAAGTTAGAGATAGGTGAGCAACTACCTAATGAGGTTGAACTTAAATATGTTGGAATGGATAGAAGTGATGGTAGCTCATTAGTGGGTTTATCAGTAATATTGCCATATTGAAGGCGAATATGATTGAAATGGGTTGTATAGAGCCACATATCTCACCAATTAACGGTACAAATATAAGTTTTTATACCACTTCAAAGGTATGAATTTTGTACAAAGAATCAATAATAGAATGCATGCTATATACTAGAGTTAACAGGAAGACATCACCAGCACTACAGCAATACTAAGGATAAATATTTGTGAGGGAAGGACAAGAGTTAAGGGGAGTTTTGGATTTTTTCTTTGGTGAGAGTGTGTTTATCTGTTATTTTGCTCTTTGGAGCAATGGAAATTGTCTCAAATTGAGAGTGATGATGATTGTACAACCAAGTGAGGATACTGTGAGGCATGAATTGTTTATTTTGGACATTATCCATGATGCCCAATGAATGGAGGTAGCTGAAGGGTGCAACGACTGAGAAGCAGAAAGGTGAACTATAATGAATACATATGATGGAATATTGCGCAGCTACAGAAAGAAACAAAGCCACGAGGTAGGCAACAAGGTGAATGAACATCGAGGATATTATGTTGTGCAAAATAAGTCAGAAATAAAGGAAAAATATTGAATGGTCTCTTTTAGAGAATACTGATACGAAAACTGGAGCCTAGATTATAAACTCTTACAGCAGCTACATTTATTCCTTAGCTTTAAGGGTTATTTCTAGGCTCTTTTTTTTTTTCTTTGCATAGGCAGGTACCAGGAAATGAATATTTCTAGATTCTGATAAGCTGTGCTGTATGTATATAACTTGGTATTTCCCTGGAACGCTGGGTACCTGTGTGACATCTAAGACTCAGAGTTGGAGTTCTGCAGCTCTGAAAGTCAGCATTGCTATATACAACAACTGTTAAAGAAACCAAAAAAAGATCAGGCTTCAATTAGAGATAAAAGTCGATCTGGCTGGAACTAAAGTAAATCAGAATACAGGGTGAAGAATGACAGTGTCTGTATTTTAGGACTTTACCTACTGCATGAGACCAAAGAAAGAGGACTTTATTTTATCCAAAACCTAAATTTTCTGTAGCACACTATCTAACTCAAACTGTCTGGATAGTTCATTTACACAACTCAAATACATGGAGCCCAGAATGGGAACAAGGTAATGGTAATTCAGTATGATACATCCCAGAGAATGCTGGGCAAATAATTTAAAAGTATTATCAAAGTCCTTTGAGAGACTGAAGAAAAAATATGAAACTATTAAGCTTTCCCACTTGGAAAACTCTTTCATACATGAGGGGCTCCCAAGTTAATAGGCCAAACCCCTGATCTTGAGGATTGCTCTTATGAAATTTATTTCTGTAGTGGAGAAGCTAAGCCTACCTATATTATGCCTATGAGTTACTTCCAGAGAACTTCTTTTGTTGCTCAGATAGCCTCTACGTGGGACTTGACATCCAGGCTTATGAGTCTCCCTGGCGACGTGGGACATGACTCCATGGATGAGTCTGGAACTGGCGCAGTGGGATCAACAATTCCATACTTACCAAAAGGGGGGAAAGAAGTATTACTAATAAAGTATCAGTGACTGAGAAAGTTCAAAAAGAGTCAAGAGGCTACTCTGGAGGTCACTCTTATGCAAACTTCAGTTAGACATCGCTACCTATCATAACTTGCCAAACCCCAATCAAAACTATTCCAGCCAGTACTAAAGAACAACTAGGGCAATATGTAAGATTCTACCAAGGTTCTATGCACTAGGGTAACTTTCCAGAAATCTACAACCTCCAGATGGGTCCCTGGACCAGGTAAGTCCTGAAACCTAGAGGTCGCAGCCTCTCCAGAACATCAGCCTTTTTTTTAAAACCAATATCGTACTTGGGAACCTATGGGGGCCCCAGGAGGATGGGGAGAGAAATCAGTCTTCCACCCCAGACCGGCCACCCGTCCATCCACATCCCCTGCTCACAACCTCATTAGACACTAATGGGTGCGTACACACGCACACACACACACACACACACACCACCATTATTCTGATAAATATGACTTCCAAGGCCATAAGGAATCTGGGCTGCCCAAGTACCCCTAGTATTTCCACAGAGACAGAGCCTCTGCTTTATCATGGAGACAGAGAACCTAAAACACCTCCGTGCTTACCTAGGCTGCCCCACTCAAAGTCACCTTCTTTAATCCCTTTCAACTCCATGGACCTTTGTCCAGGAGGCCCTGTTCTATATGAGGTACCATGTTAGGTGGTGTAGAGCAGAAAAAATGACTAAGAGACAAGAAGATAACTCATCATGGAGCAAAAAATCTTTCTTCCTTCAAAACTAGTAGGTAAAATACATATATAAAAAAAAAGATGCAGATGCAAGAAAAAAGGTCCTTGCGCTTCCGGTTTGTCTAATTGTGGCAGTCAAGATTTAACAGGGGAGTACAGGAAAGTCTAAAAACATGGGAAAGGAGGAATAATCTTTGTAACTCAGAAATAAACTTCAAACAGCAAATAGCAAAAAAAAAGATGAAGTCATTCAAAATGTAGTTGTTGGGGAGGGGTGGCCTGCAGCCCTAGAATACAAGTGCCAGGGAGACTAATATCCCTAGAAGAGCTACAAGGGGATTTAGAGGCAAAATCCAAGTATAGTTTGTGGGGAGCACACTGAACCTGACCGCAGGGAGGGGAAAACACGCCACTTTGTGTTGACAGCTTGGGTCAGTGGACAGACGTTTAACAACTCCTCCTTCCCCCCACCAT
This sequence comes from Myrmecophaga tridactyla, assembly GCA_004026745.1. Lineage (NCBI taxonomy): Eukaryota > Metazoa > Chordata > Mammalia > Pilosa > Myrmecophagidae > Myrmecophaga > Myrmecophaga tridactyla. The sequence continues at coordinate 19,834 of PVIY010043126.1, forward strand.
GCCCCATTGGTCAATGGCTTCACCATTCAAGACCACGAGCCAACAAGCAGACAACTGAAAAATAAACAGGCTGAGCACGGTGGAGTAGAAGAGTTGAAAAACCTGGGTCCTTGAAGACATCCATGACCCACGTCCCTCCAAACCACTTGCTTAAATGAAGGGTAAATGTGCTTCTGGTTTAAGTCACTGGTAGTCCATGTTCTGTCACTTGCTGCCAAAAAACATTCCCACCTAGTGCACTCCCCCAGCATCTAGTACAGTACCTAGCATGTAGCAAGCACTAAATAAATATGTGGAAAGGAATGAATCCTCTTGCCTGCTTCAAAACCTTCAATAGCTCCCTATCCCCTCTGTTAGGAAGCTGAACCTCCTTAGCGGTCAGATAGGTCGCTATCTGACCTCTGGTCGATGTCTGGTGTCATCTTGCATCTTCAGCTTTAACTCTCTCTCCCTCCCTCCCTTGAACATGGTTATCCCTTTTTTTTTTTTTAAACTTTTTTATTAATTAAAAAACTTAACAAAAGAACATTAATATATCATTCCATTCTACATATACAATCAGTAATTCCTAATAATATCATATAGTTGCATATTCATCATTTTTTAGAACATTTGCATCGATTCAGAGAAAGAAATAAAAAGACATCAGAAAAAGAAATAAAACGATAATAGAGA